>PVHP010013389.1:0-41077 GCA_004024765.1 Zapus hudsonius | reverse complement strand
ATATTACACCAGCTGAGGAAACTGCACCAAATGACAACAACAACACCACTAAAGAGAGAGAGAAGAAGCAGGACCAGGATGACACGACAATAAACCCTGATCATACTGGCACAGGTCCTAAGGAGAACTTAATGTTAGTAATGCAAGAAAAGATGGACCAACATATTGAATGGGTGCAAAGTCAGCTCATTAGCTTTGCCACCAGGCTTAATATATTAGAGGAGAACCAAATGGATGTCAGAAGACACATATCAAAACTAAAGACAAGCCAACAAACTGAAGGAATCAAAAGCCAGCTCTCCAAATTAACCGAAGACATCTGCAAATATAAGAATGACTGTCAGGAAGAAGTAATTAAATCAAATCTTGAAATGAAATCACATCTCAACAGGATGATAGAAGCAACCCAGAAAGAAGTTCCAGAAAACAAAAACCTCATTGAAACAATAAGAACATCCCTAGAATCTCTTACCAGCAGGATCAATCACTGGAAAAACAGAACCTCAGACATGGAAGACAGAACAGAGAAGAATTCAAGGGAAATTAGAACCTTGACAAAATTCAAAAGAGCAAGTGAACAAGACTCAAGGGAAATGTGGGATACCATAAAAAGACCTAATCTCAGGATCATGGGGATCCTAGAGGAGAAGAAAAACAAACAAGGGGCATAGAAAATATTTTCAACAGAATTATTCAAGAAAACTTTCCATATTTTGCAAGAGATAGTCCTGTACAACCAAAAGAGATACGGAGGACCCCAAACAAATTGGATCAAAGGAGGAACACCCCAAGACATATCTTAGTTGCAATGCAAAACATTGAGGATAAAGAGAGAGTCCTTTGAGCAACAAGAGATAGGAAACTCACGTATAAAGAAAAACCCAGCAGAATCACGTCAGACTTCTCCATAGAAACTTTAAAAGCCAGGAGAGCTTGGAACAAAGCGATTCTAGGCCTAAAGAAGAATGAATTCCAACCTAGACTACTTTACCCAGCAATGTTATCCTTCATAATTGATGGAGGAATCAAAGTATTCCACGAGACTAATCAGCTTTACAATTACTTGAGCACAAAGCCAAACCTGCAAAAGATACTTCATGAGATATCCCTTGCAGACAAAACAGCCAACCCCAGGAATGGAACAGAGAAGAAACAAGATAACACAAAAGAGCAGCAACAGCTCAGATACCAACCTCCATATTCTCTGCAACATGGCAAACCTTACAGTTATAACTTTGAATGTAAATGGACTCAACTCTCCTATAAAAAGACACAGGATAGTAGGTTGGATCAGGAAAATGGACCCTTCCATCTGTTGCCTTCAAGAAACACACCTTATCGCTAAAGACTGTAACCTACTGAGAATAAAAGGGTGGAAAACAATTTTCCAGGCATGTGAGAAAAATAAAAAAGCAGGTGTGGCTACTCTAATATCTGACAAAATAGACTTTAAGCCAACAGCAATAAAAAAGGACAATGATGGCCACTTCCTACTCATCAAGGGAACAATACAGCAAGAAGACATCACTATACTAAATATGTATGCACCAAATGCAAGGGCCCCTCATTCCATTAGGCATAAATTACTCAAAAGCAAAGCAGATATAGATGCCAACACCATTATAATAGGTGACTTTACACTCCACTGTCATCCCTAGACAGATCATTCAAACAACAGGCAAGCAGGGAAATCAAGCTGCTAAATGGCACCATTGACAAACTAGGGATAACAGACATCTACAGAACATTTCACCCCAAGGACACAGAGTACACATTCTTCTCAGCAGCTCATGGAACTTTTTCCAAAATTGACCATATACTAGATCATAAATCATCCCTCAGCAAATTCAGAAAGATCAATGTAATCCCCTGTATCATATAAGACCACAACACATTAAAGCTAGAAATTAACAATGGGAGAGGATCCAAAAATTTCTATATATATTGGCAACTGAACAACTCGCTCCTGAACAATGAATGGGTCAAACAAGAAACCAGCCCGAAAATCCAGAACTTCCTAGAAACAAATGATAATGAGGACACATCCTTTCAGAACTTGTGGGACACAATGAAGGCAGTTGTAAGGGGGAAATTCATTGCTCTAAAAGCCTTCATAACAAAGACAGAGAGGTCTCAAATCAACCAACTATCCTCACACCTAAGGTCATTAGAACAGATTGAAAAAAATCCAACCCTAGGAACTCGAGACACAAGGAAATAATTAAGATCAGAACTGAGATTAATGACTTGGAAACAATGAAAACGATTGAAAAAATACACAAATCAAAGAGTTGGTTCTTTGAAAAAGTCAATAAGATTGACAAACCCCTGGCCAACTTAATCAAACGAAAAACTGAGAAGGCCCAAATTAACAAAATAAAAAAAGAAAAGGGTGAGATCACAACAGATCCTGAAGAGATTGGATGTATCAACAAGTCATACTTCCAAAACCTCACCTCTACAAAACTAGAGAACCTGGAATAAATGGATAAATTCCTGGACACCTACCAACTTCCAAAGCTCAGACCAGAGCAGATAAAGACCCTAAACAATCTGATAACAATCACAGAGATTGAATTGGTAATCAAGAACCTCCCGAAACAGAAAAGTCCAGGTCAGGGACATAGTAAAAGAGGGTAGGCTCCTAAACTCCTTCTATGAAGCTACCATCGCCCTAATTCTCAAACCAGGCAAGGATGTAACAAAGAAAGAAAACTACAGACCCATATCCCTGATGAACTTGGATGCAAAAATCCTAAACAAAGTCCTAGCAAACCAAATACAAACACATATCAAGTCTATAATTCACCCTGACCAAGGCGGCTTCATCCCAGGGATGCAGGGATGGTTCAACATATGCAAATCAATAAATATAATTCACCTCATTAACAAACTCAACAGCAAAAACCACATGGTAATCTCAATTGATGCTGAGAAGGCTTTTTACAAAATTCAACACCACTTCATGTTCAAAACCCTGGAAAGAATAGGCATAGATGGTGTATACCTCAACATTATAAAGTCAATATACAGATCCCCTAAAGCACAAATCATCCTCAATAGGGAACGACTCAAGGAGTTCCCCCCTCAACTCAGGAACAAGACAGGGATGTCCACTCTCACCACTGCTACTTAACATAGTGCTTGAAGTTCTAGCCCAAGCAATAAGACAAGGGAACGATATAAAAGGGATACAAATAGGAGAGGAAGAAGTCAAACTATCCCTCTTTGCAGATGACATGATCTTATATATATCAGATCCAAAGAACAGTATTAGTAATCTCCTGAAGGTGATCAATGCCTTCAGCAGAGTGGCAGGATACAAAATTAACACTCAAAACTCAGTAGCCTTTCTATATACAGAAGACAAGCATTCGGAAAAAGAAATCAGAGAAACTGTCCCGTTCTCTATAACCTGAAATAAAATAAAATACCTGGGAATATGACTAACCAAGGTAGTGAAAGACTTATATAAGGAAATTATTGAAACACTCAAAAGGGAAATAGAGGAGGATGTGATGAGATGGAAAGACATTCCATGCTCATGGTTAGGGAGAATCAATATAGTAAAAATGGCAATCCTGCCAGAAGCAATCTACAGATTCAATGCAATGCCAATAAAAATCCCAACCTCCTTCTTCACAGACATTGAAAAAATAATCTCAAAATTTATCTAGAAGGGTAAGAGACCTCGAATAGCTAAAAGTGCTCTGAGCAGAAAAAATTTACGCAGGAGTTATCGCCATACCTGACTTCAAAACATACTACAAAGCCATAGTAACTAAAACAGCATTGTATTGGCAGAAAAACAGTCTGACCAGTGGAATAGACTCAAAGACCCAGCCTTTAATGCAAATAACTTCAGCTTCTTAGTTTTTGACAAGGGTGCCATCAATGTATGCTGGGCCAAAGATAGCATCTTCAACAAATGGTGCTGGACAAACTGGATAAACACTTGTAAACAAAATGGAATTAGACCCACTCCTCTCACCATGCACACAGATCAATTCCAAATGGATCAAAGACCTCAATATCAAGCATGTAACCCTGAACACCCTGGAAGAAAAAGTTGGAGGAACTTTACATGAGATAGGAGTAGGGAATAACCTCCTGAGCAAATCTCTAGTAGCCCAGGAAGTGCAACAGTCACTCAACCAATGGGAACTGATCAGGCTCAAAAGCTTCTGTACAGACAAAAACACTGTTCTCAAAGTCAATAGACCCCTTCAAATAGGGAGATGATTTTTGCCAGCTACAACACAGAGGCCTGATTTCCAGAACCTACAGAGAACTCTAAAAAGTTAATAGCAAAAACCCAAATTGCCCCCTCACAAAATGGGGCACTGATCTCAACAGAGAATTCACAGAGGAGGAAACACAAATGGCATTTTCTTACCTGAGAAAGTGTTCACCATCCCTAAGCATCAGGGAAATGCAAATCAAAACCACAATGAGATACCACCTTACCCCTGTCAGAATGGCAATAATAAAGAAAACCAACAACAATCATTGCTGGCGAAGATGCGGGGAAAAAGGAACCCTCATTCGCTGCTGGTGGGATTGCACACTTGTTCAACAACTATGGAAAGTGTGAAGACTCCTGAACACAATAGACATAGAACTACCAATGGACCCAGTTATCCCTCTACTAGGCATCTACCCACAAGATGTCACATCTCGACACAGAAACTTTTGTACAACTATATTTATAGCAGCTCAATTCATAATAGCCAAATATTGGAATCAACCCAAATGCCCATCCATGGAGGAATGGACAGAGAAACTGGTATATTTACATAATGGAATTTTACTCAGCTGAAAGGAAAAATGATATATCGAAATTTAGGAAAAAATGGTCTGACTTTGAGCAGATCTTACTAAGCAAACACTCAAAAGAACAGAGAATAGAATGCCGCATATTCTCCCTCATATGTGGTCCTTAACCAGGATAACTTTGTTCTTTATGCTGACTAGTAGTAAGAAGTGAGAGATTATGAATGAGGGGTAAGGGATGGGAGGAGGGGAATGGCTTAAACTTGAGGATAAACCATATTAGGTTCAGAAACATAAAATCTTCATGAGCATATTGTAACCTATTGAGTAAGTCATCTGGCATCTGGCGTCAACTGGCAAGAGGGGCCATTAGGGGAGAGAGTCTAAGCCTGTGAATAATTAGATCAGCCTGACAACCCCTGGTTCCTTCCACTGATTCCTTCCCTCACTGAGCTCTTGACCAAACCGACTCATGAGATTCCAACAACATGACAGAATTCTGTCAAAGCTCTTTTGTGTCCTCCCTAGGCCTGAGACAAAACCCTGTTGCTGAATAAACCACAGAATGCCATCGACCATCATCAAGATACCCTTCAACGTCTGGAATGGTATCCAGCCCTCAGAAGGCAGTTAGTGTAGTGCTAGAAGGCACTTCACAGGCCGCCCCGGGGAAAATGATCAACAGCTAAAGTAAACAGAGATCACTGACAGGAAACACAATCTGGGGTCATGAGTAGGCTAACCACACCCCCTACTGGGAGAGAACAGCAAACCAAGAAAGGAGCACTTGTGCAATGGAGAGACAATTAACAGCTTTCAATTTCGGCCAATTTTCCACTTAGTGAGGGGGACCCCTTGTCTGGAACTTGTGATTCAGGGCGATAGTTACTGGATCCCATACTCTTGGGCTCCTAAGACAAGATGCACTGTGGGAACGATTTACGGGGAGGCTACTAAAAATAGAATCTAGGTAATCCAGAAATGTGTATATTTGTTAACCTACTCTGATCACACTCTCCGATGGAGATTGTGCTTGTATTTTTCAGGATGCAGCGAGAGAGCTGGGGACTGTTGAGGTCTGAAGTCGAGCACTCCTCATAGAACAGAAGACACAATAATGCAATTCACACAATGAGGTTTTTATTGTTCAGCATGCTGAGGTCCGGGATTAGGCTCAAAAGTCGAACCTCTGTCCCCGGACCCCCTTCTGCCTTCTCCACTAGGTTTTATAGGTTTTAGTTTTCAGGCATATGACATTTCATAGTTATCTATTAATTTATGGCATACAGGTGGCTGTTTGAGGTTACAAGCATGGGAACTTCACAGTTCTCTACAATCTCTACTAAACATTTATCACTAATTTTTTTTCTCTAAACTATCTGCTATTATTTATGGCCCACAGGTGGCACTGGCCACATCTAAGTAGTCACTCTAATCTCATGGCAACCATCTGGTTGTTTATTTACAGACATTCCTTTAAACTCAGACCTTCTTTACCAGTGATGTTTTTCTTTCTCCTGAGAAGGGAGTAGGGGCTTTTCGTCCATCTGTTCCTTTGATGTTGAAGCTGACTAAGGAGGTGAATTGCCTGCGCCCAGCAGGGACCATCTAACCCTACCAACCAAACGTAGGCTGATAGCTGAGATTCTGGCAAGAGAGGAGCCACCACAGTCATACCGTGGAGGATCCATATGGAACCCCACAGAGAATGTCGGGATGAACAAGGGACCCACAGCCACAGCCATTAAACCAACACAGGATAAGCCAATGAGACAGAAACCAATGATTTTCAACACAAAGACCCCTAAACTCACAACCTTAAGGCCGCCTTAATACTCATCCACCACGACTCAGGGAACTATGCGGAAGAGGGGGTGGAAAAATTGTAAGAGCCGTGGTTTGGGAGACTATCCAGAGGCATGGCATCCTTCAGTATCAACACACTTGGGCCAGGAGGACCGGGCTGAGTACTAGGCTATCCAGGGTCCCCTACCACAAGGACTGATTCAGACGGCCCACGGAGGAGGATACCCAGCTGATTGGGGATGGGGAGGGGGGCATTGGGGAATTGGGTATAACAACCGATTGTTTGCCCACTGAATAATGTAACTCATTATGGACAATAAATATATATTTAAGACTTAAAAAATATGAAAGTTTAGTTCTGCCTCTAAATATAACTTTGATAAAAATGTCATTTAGTCTCTTGAAACCTGTTTCTTTACCTATATAAAGACTATGTGATTAGATGGCCTTGAAATTGCCTTTCAACCTCAAGTTGTACTTTCAGTGATCACTTTATTTTTCAAAGGTCAGTAATGACATGTTAACTATTTAAAACTTAGTGGCTATAATGGTGACTCTTACCCTTATACTTGAGGCAGATATCAGACTGTTCTTATTTTGACAAAAAGGTAGAAAAGGGGTAAAAACAATTGTTTAAAAATTTCCTTCAAAGTTATGATGTCTAGGCTAGTAGACATTTAAGGATAGAATTTTGCCATGGTAGAGAAAATGAACTGAAAACAAAAAATGTTTCTTTTGAAACACTATAATATCTAATGCTTATGAAAATTTTCAACTATACTAGAAATCAACATAGTACAATGTAAAGCAAAAATGCTCAAATATGATTATGAATCATTTGATTTTATTTGCTTAGTTTCTCACATTTTGTTAGTGCAAACAAGACCTTTCAGCTAGGAAATTCATATATTTTTATAAATTCATTCTTGACTTTAATATATAGAAGTATTCCCTTTCGTATCTCTTCACCTTCTTTTATTTCTGAACAGGTCTTCAGAAAAAACTGGGCTTTCATCATTCAAGGTAAGTTTTGCTTTCCTAAAAAAGACATATTTTCAGAAATCATGTCGAGTTTTTATTTTCTCATTTATTTACTTTGTCACTTCCTTGCTTCAATTTTGTTACTTATTTTTTGCTCAACAATATTACATTTATACCCTGCTTAGTAGCATTACATATTCCAGAAATACCTATGATGTAAGGAAGGAGCTGTCAATTATTTTCTGACTTTTACTAATTGTCATTTGACTTACAAATTTTAGAATTAAAGAACACTCATCATACAGGGATCAGTTGTAGAACACTTGGTTCACTCTCTAGTACTGGGGAATAAAAGCACTGTACAATATTTCTTTGTGTAGATGTGGGTATGTTAACTAGAAAAAGTAACACTTGTATTATAAACTATAGATTAGCAAAGATACTTGTATACTTGTTTTCAGTACAACTGTTGACACAAGTACTATATATAAAAATTAATCCCAGCTTCATGTATTGTAATAATGTGTAATTGGGAGCTTTTTTGTTGTTTTTATGGTGCTGGAGATTAAAACCACAGCTTCATATGTATTAGATACTCTACCACTGAGCTACACCCCCAACCCCAAGATAGGCATATTTTAAGTAAAAGCATATAACCAAAGAAGACTTAAAATTATTTGCATATTTTGTGTGTATAATTTTGAATGTGCTCTATTTTTTTAGTTATTATATACCTACCTTCTTTTACAAACATTGTATACCAAAAGCTGATAAATTGTAATATGCTTATATGGAATATTCTAGAGCAGTAGAAATAAAGTAATTAGTTACATGCACCAGCATGGATGAATTTCAGCACCACAGGGGGAGGAAAAGGCAAAGAGAAATATATACACTATGATTCCACTTATGTTAGTTTGAGAATATGGCACAAAAGAATATTTTGTATCATACAGTTTAGAGATAGATCACTTAGAAATACAAACATGGTGAAACTTGAAAAAACATCAAAGAAAAGATAAATACAAAATTTAGGCTACCAGTCATGTCAGGAAAAATGATAATGGAAATTGGGAACAATATACAATAGACTTGAAAATTAATGATAATGTTCTCTTTCTTAAACCAATGCTTAAGAAAGTTAAATCATTATTACTTGCAATTTGTAAAAATTATTTTGTATTTAGCATTTCATAAGAAAATTAAATAACATAATATGATGGAAAGGGTAGCTTTTCGTCCCATCCCTCATCCTCACTTCCTAATTCATCCAAGTTAATCTTGTGTCAATGGTGTGTTCCTTTTCATTGCTAAGTAGTATTGTATAATGTGGATGTTTTGGGGATATTGAGTATATTTTATGCATAGCAATGTATCTATGAATATCTTATTGATATAAACAAAGATATGATACAGCCTCATTTGGGGGTAATTTTAAAGTCTCACAGAACAGATATGTATGCAAAGGGAAAATATATGAGGTCTTGATTTTATAGAGTAGATTCAATGTTAAGTACCTCTAGAAAGCCAGAGGAAGGAGGGAAAGATACAGTAGACATGAGCACTGCCACCTGTAATAACAGAAGAAAAGTTTTAGAAAGAGGTAGAATTTGTGCTAGGGTTTGACAATTGGGAAGGTTTGCATGGGTAGATAGAAAACAATTGGGAAAACATGTAAAGAAACAGTAAGAACTAGTTAATGTGCAAAGGCATGGGATTTGCTGGAGGTGTTGACATACTAGTGTGTCAGCTATAAAAGTTTCAGTGACAGAATGTTGGAAAAATAATTAGTGAGACTATAATGACCATTAGATGTCAAGTAAGAAACCTGGCCTTTTAAATTTTCAAATTTATGTCTTCACTTGTTCTGGCCACTGTTTTGGCTTGTGTGTTTGGTTGGGTTTTATTTTTGTGTGTGTGTGTGGTCTTTTTTATTTTTATTTTTGAGACAAGGTTTTATCATGTAGCCTAGGCCTTGAACTTCAAATGCCAGGATTACAGGTGTGTACCACCACTCCTGGCTGGCCAAGGTTTCTTACTAGGAAATTAAGAAATCTGGTAGAAATGTAGAAAAAATGGTGGCAGGAGACAGTGCAGTGAAAGCTGTTAAGAGGCAGATAGAATGTCAAGGCATGAGATTACTACAAAGGAAATAGCATTGAAAGGACTGGATGGATGGATGGATGGATGGATGGATGGATGGATGGATGGGTGGGTGGGTGGATGGGTGGGTGGATGGACACAGACAGCTGTTTGAGTTTATTTTGTCAATAATGGAAGTCACATTTTTGTCACTTTAGACACTTATTTTTCCCACTCCTTCACTAATGAGAACTAGAAAGTTGCAGATCTTTTTTAGCCCAATATTCTTATTTCCCTCTTGAGACAGGGTCTTACTCTTTATCATACACTAGCCTGGAACTCACTATATAGCTAAGGCTGGCCTTGTCCCGCTGGCATCCATCCTTCCTTAGCCCCCAAATGCTAGGATGATAAGAGTGAGACACCATACCCTGTTCCTAGCTTAATGTTCTTTAGAAAATGATAATGAAGATTCCTCTGATAATAGAACACTTTTATAAAATTATTTATAAATAAGTTTTTATAAACTTTTGTAGGGTATATTCATTAAAACCAAAATATCCAGTTTATATGACCAAATGCCATGGGAAGGGTACAAGCAACTCTCTATTGGACCTATTATTTGAACTACCAGAAACTGAAAAATGTGTTATCCCCTTTAAGGTTAAAAAGTTAGGCATGTTCCACATCTATATTTGCTGATTGTTAACTTTCTTGTGCAAATCACATTACCCCAGTTTTCATTGTACCTGGGTATGTATCAGCATGTTGATATCTAAGTCCCTTATGTGTCTTTGCTTTATTGTTACTGTGTTTTAGTTTTTCGAGTCTGTGCCTCATGTCATCTTTGCCTTATTAAGGTTGTTTTCCCATTTACACCCTTAGTAAGCAGACTTTTAAAGAAAGGGTGTCATTTGCTCTCTTTTTTCTTTTTTAATTTTTTTTATTTATTTGAGAAAGAGAGAATTAGAATGAGAATGCTAGGGCCCCCTGCCTCTGCAAACAAAGTCAAGACAATGCACTGCTTTGTGCATCTGGCTTTGTGTGGGTGCTGGAGAATGGAGCCCAGGCTGTCAGGCTTTGCAAGCTAACACCTTTAACCACTGAGCCATCACTCCAGCCCCTATTTCTTTCTTTTTTAAAGCAGGAAACTGAGAACATAACATGCGAAGTTGGAAATGAGTCCCCTGGACAAGAATTGAAACAAGATGTATCTAAAAAGGTTGGAAATACATAATGCTAATTTATAGTGTATATCACATATCTATGGTATATTTAAAACAGAAAATGTTCTATGTTCCGTTAGCATACTTTTCTGTACCCAGTGAATATTTCAGGAAATGTTTCATATGATCACTTTGTGTTTGAAGGCCATCATGCTTTTTAGAAGTCATTTTTTTTCTTTTACTTGGTAGTTTATGGTTGAAACAGTATTTTTTTTAAAGTTTGCTTTTATTTGACTTGTTTTAGCTATTGCTATTCTTGAGTTTTCTATCAGGAGTTATAGATACTGAAAAGCTCAGTGAAGCAAATTCTGATGTCTTTAGGAATTAGAGATACCAGAAGTCCTTACTCTGATAACTTATAACATCAATAGTGTGAAGCTCCACAGGTTAATTCAGTGGATGAGTGACTGAACACAGGTCAACATTTTGAAAATGGATGATTCACAGAATCAGAATAAAACTCAAGGAGAAAATATATATGTATTAATTCATTTAAAGAAATTTTGGATATTTTCTGTGGCATGGGGAATGTTCTAGTCAATTTTCTGGAGGCCAAAAAAATGATATATTTTCTATCTCAGAAGTTCTCCAACAGTGGAATTATTTTTTTTCATGAATTATAAAAGAATCAATATTACTAAAATGCCCATAATAAAATAAAATATCCCCATTAACCCAAGCCATTTACATATCCAATGCAATCCTATGAAAATACCAATGGCACCCTTCATATAACTAAAAAAAATCCTAAAATTTATATGGTACCACATGCACAGACACACAAAATAAACCAAAAGCCAAGGACATCTTGAGCAAAAAGAACAAGGCACTATCATTCTCAGCCTTTGGCTAAGATCACGTATAGAAGAAAGCACAACATTACACGACTTGACTTCAAGCCAAACTAAGAAGCTACAGTAATCAAAACTGGTATTGTCATAAAAACAAGTGGGCCAATACAGACAGCCTAGAAGTAAACCCACACTTCTTTTTTTATCCTTATAATAATAGTAAAAAGTTTATTTCAACTAAACCTATATAAAATTACATGAATTTCAAAGGCTAGTACATTCTCAACATCATATCATATTGCAATGCTTGCTTAAGTCTCATCCACTGAAATTTACCAGACAAGTGTAAGCTCAAGTAAATGAATATCACAATGTAAAATGTAGAAAATACACGTCTGCTCCAAGAAAAAAAAATACTTAGAAAGCTCAGTAGCATGTTATAACAACAAAATAACAGAGACATTCAAAATTTGTGTTCTTCATGAAAGTAATGATAAAACTGATAGTTGTCAGGATCGATTCTTTCATAGTTCTGAAAATTAAAAGACAAACCAAAAAAAATATAATAAATGCGATTTAGTCTTGATTGTAGGAAGAAGCTTTCTAGAGATTTAGCATATTTGGTCTCAATAGCTCTGTGGAAGTATAAATACAGCATCTTGAAAGTCCTTGGGGTAGATCAGTGTTGATTCCCCTTCAAAGCCTTCTGCTTTACTTGTTGGCTAGGCCCTGGAAGAACCTTACTGGAAAGCAGTTTCTATTTGACTTGACACAGCTTATCCTGCATGTGAAGGCACATGAGGAAATACTTAAAAACATTGGTCCAGTAAAAAAGAAATAGACTAAATGCTATAATTATTCTGCTGATAAGTTTTAGTTTATATTCTGTTATTGCTATATTATAAATTATAATAAAATAATCCTTAGCCTGTATGGATAAATATGAATATATTTGTATGAAGCACAATAATAGGAAAGGAATGGAAAAGAGCTACATAGTAGTAAGGTCATGGCATGCAATTGAAATTAAGTTGGCATTGACCCAAGATAAAATAACATAAATTAATATGGAAATTAAAGTCTACTAGGAAATGTCAAAAAATCACCAAAAATCTACATTAACATGTGAAGACAATTAAAATTCTATACTAGAAAATATCATTTTACCATAAAAAATAGCAGTGGATGAAGAGAGGAAAAATATACAAATTAAATATAGTAAAGAAGTAAAAGAGCAGGTAAGTGCCTTATGTATTGAGAAATTTCATTCAATATAAGTGAGTTCAGCATACCAATTTGAAGGGCTTTTGCATAACAGATAAAAAATAAAATTATCTACCTGTATGAGGTCTAAATGAGGTGCATTTTAGAAACAGAGAAACAAATGAATATAGAAGGGTAGAGAGAATATAACATTTGGCAATAATTAAAAGAGAACTTGATGGGGGCATACTGTCTTTTTATTTTTAAACTAATATCTTTATTATGAATATATATACTGTATGAGCAAATCTTGTGATGGTACCCCATTTTCCTCCTCTCTGTCCTCTACCCACTGGGGTCCCTCCTCGGTGTGCATACTAGATCTGTCCATAAGGTAGGGGGTTATGAACTGCACCAGAGGTAGCCAGTTTTTTTTCCCCTCTGTACTTGTTGCTGAAGGGGGCGGTGATATCTCTAGCTAGTCTCCCCCACATTCTTTCTACCTCTTCTTCCACTCAGTTCCCTGAGTCATGTTTGGTGAGACTTAAGTCTGCTTTATTGTTGAGCTCTTAAGTGTCTCTGGACTTCTGCTTTGGGTTGTATTGAGTATCATTGGTGTCTGTTTCCATTGACCTTTGGGTTATCTGACTTGCTGTGGTGACTGGTTTCCTGTTTATCTTGTCACTTCCTCATAGGTTTCATCTGGGCCCTGTATGGTAGCCCAGGGATAGTTCATCTCCTACCAGGATGTCAGCCATCATCCCATGTCTTATTGGTGGAATTAGGTTGTCCCCAGCTCTCTCACTGCCTTCTGAAAAATACAAACAAAAAATCTCAATTGGAGAGTGAGATTAGTATAGGATAAATGAGACAAACATTGTTATTTTGGCAAGATTATAATGGGTGTAGTCTCTCTGTAGCTCTCTAGTAGTTGGAATTTCCCCTTGTAGCCCGGGTTCTTGGTCCCCATATGATTTTGTCAAGGATCCTAGTACCAGTTAAATAGTGGTATTCTTGACCATTGGAGCTGTATGTCCATTGTTGCGGAGGGAAAGGGGAACTGAATGTGCATTGTCATTACCAGTAGCATCCCTTTCATCCTCTTCTCATGACAACTTAAAATGTTTTTAGATATCACCAAATGTCTGGCAAGAATGTGGGACAGAATTGTTGCCAATAGAAAGCTGTAGTTTTCTGTCCTTTTAAATTTAGAGATAGACCATGGGTTTTAATGTTCCTCATGCTTCATTCCTGGCTTTCATTCCTGATCGCAATGTAGGTAAAATTTTTTATTCTACTTTTTTTATATTCTATTCTTGCTACATATAGACTTTTCCCATATTTCTACACCATTATTAAATTTTTGCCAAATCTTTTACAGAGTTGAACCTTGGAATGTTTATTTTTTTGCTACTGTAACTTTTCTTCACTGCTTCCTCTTCCTTGCCACAGCCTCCCAAATGCTAGGATTATAGGCATATGCATCATTACACCTGATAATACCTTATTTTTAATTTTTTTTAATCTTAAATATATATTTATTGTCCATAATGTGTTACATTATTCAGTGGGAAAACAATGAGTTGTTATCCCCAATCAATTCCCCACTGCCCCCCTCTCCATCCCCAATCAGCTGGATATCCTCCTCTGTGTACCATCTGGATCAGTCCTTGTGGCAGGGGACCCTGGATAGCCTAGTACTCAGCTCGGTCCTCCTGGCCCAAGTGTGTTGTTGCTGAAGGGTGCCATGCCTCTGGATAGTCTCGCCCACCATGGCTATTACAATCTTTCCGACCCCTCTTCCGCATAGTTCCCTGAGTCTTGGTGGATGAGTATTAAGGCTGCTTTAAGGTTGTGAGTTTAGGGGACTTTGTGTCGAAGATAGTTGGTTTCTGTCTCACTGGCTTATCCTGTGTAGATTGAATGTCTGTGGCTGTGGGTCCCTCGTTCCTCCCGTTATTCTCTGTGGGATTCCATATGGATCCTCCACGGTATGACTGTGGTGGCTCCTCTCATGCCAGAATCTCAGGTATCAGCCTATGGTCGGTTGGTAGGGTTAGATGGGCCCCAGCTCTCTCGCTGCATCCTGAAAAATACAAGCACAATCTCCATCGGAGAGTGTGATCAGTGTAGGTTAACAAATATACACATTTCTGGTATACCTAGATTCTATTTTTAGTAGCCTCCCCGTTAATCGCTCCCATAGTGCATCTTGTCTTGGGAGCCCAAGAGTACGGAATCCGGTGACCATCGCGCTGAATCCCAAGTTCCAGACAAGGGGTCCCCCTCACTAAGTGGAAAATTGGCCAAATTTGAAAGCTGTTGATTGTTTCCCCCAGGCCCAGGCTCCTCCATTGCACAAGTGCTCCTTTCTTGGTTTGATATTCTCTCCCAGTAGGGGTTGTGGTCAGCCCACTCATGACCCCAGATTGTGTTTCATGTCAGTGGTCTCTGTTTACTCCAGCCATCGTTGATCATTTTCCCCTGGCAGCCTGTGCAGTGCCTTCCAGAACTACACTAACTGCCTTCTGGGGACTGGATATCATTCCGGACATTGAAGGGTCTCTCGATACTGGTCGATGACATTCTGTGGTTTCTTCTGCAACAGGGTTTTGCCTCAGGCCTAGGGAGGGCACCCAAGAGCTTTGACAGAATTCTGTCTTGTTGTTGGAATCTCATGAGTTGCTTTGGTCAACAGCTCATTGAAGGAAGGAACCAGTGGTTGATACCAGGGATTATCGGGCTGATCTAATTATTCACAGGCTTAGACTCTATCCCCTACTACACATGGCCCCTCTTGCCAGATGAGGATGTGAGGATTTTATGTTTTTCAACCTAATATGGTTTACCCTCAAGCTTATGCCATTCCCCTCCCCCCATCCTTTACCCCTCATTCATAAGCTTTCACTTCTTACTACTAGTCTGTATAAAGAACACGGTTATCCTGGTTAAGGACCACATATGAGGGAGAATATGCGGCATTGGATTCTCCGTTCTTTTGAGTGTTCTTAGTAAGATCTGCTTGAAGTCAGACCATTTTTTCCTAAATTTCAATATGTCATTTTTCCTTTCAGCTGAGTAAAATTCCATCGTGTAAATATACCAGTTTCTCTGTCCATTCCTCCATGAATGGGCATTTGGGTTGATTCTAATACTTGGCTATTATGAATTGAGCTGCTATAAATGTAGTTGTACAACTATTTCTGTGTCGAGATGTGACATCTTGTGGGTAGATGCCTAATAGAGGGATAACTGGGTCCATTGGTAGTTCTATGTCTATTGTGTTCAGGAATCTCCACACTGCTTTCCATAGTGGTTGAACAAGTTTGCAATCCCACCAGCAGTGAATAAGGGTTTCTCTTTCCCCACATCCTTGCCAGCAATGATTGTTGTTGGTTTTCTTTATTATTGCCATTCTGACAGGGGTAAGGTGGTATCTCATTGTGGTTTTGATTTGCATTCCCCTGATGCTTAGGGATGGTGAGCACTTTCTCAGGTGAGAAAAGGCCATTTGTGTTTCCTCCTCTGTGAATTCTCTGTTGAGATCAGTGCCCCATTTTGTGAGGGGGCAATTTGGGTTTTTGCTATTAATTTTTTTGAGTTCTCTGTAGGTTCTGGAAATCAGGCCTCTGTCTGTGTTGTAGCTGGAATAATCATCTCCCAATTTGAAGGGGGTCTATTGACTTTGAGAACGGTGTTTTTTTCTGTACAGAAGCTTTTGAACCTTATCAGGTCCCATTGGTTAAGTGACTGTTGCACTTCCTGGGCTACTGGAGATTTGCTCAGGAAGTTGTTCCCTACTCCTATCTCATGTAAGGTTCCTCCAACTTTTTCTACCAGGGTGTTCAGGGTTACAGGCTTGATATTGAGGGGGGAGCGGCACTGCAGATGCGCTAGAGGCCTGATGGCGTGAGGAGGGGTGCTACGAAGGAGCCCCTGGTCCCAGTGAAAGAGAAAGAGAAGAAAAAAATGCGAGGGGGGAGGGACTACAAACGAGCCCCCTTCCAGGTGAAAGAGAAGAAAAAAAGTGATGGGGGAGGGTGCGGCAGATGGCGGTTGGAGGTTCTACAAGGAGCCCCCGTTCCTGGTGAAAGAGAAAGGAAGAAAAAAAGCAAGGTGGGAGAGGCGCTGCAGATGTGCTGGAGGCCGGAGGGCGGGAGGAGGGGCTACAAAGGCCCTCCATCCCAGTTAAAATGAAAGAGAAGAAAGAAAGAAAAGAATAAAAAAATAGCGAGGGGGGATAGGCGGGCAGACGCGCTGGAGGCTGGAGGGCGGGGGGAGGGGCTACATACCGATGGCCGATGGAGAAAGAATATTAATATAAGAAATAAAATTTTAAAAACCGACAAAAAGTTAAAAAAGAAAGACACACAAGTGCCCGGGAGGGGCGGGATAGACAGAGGGCGGGAGGGTGGGGGCCAAAACACAAGGAAAGCTGAGTGAACAGGCGCCTGGAATTCAGTGCATGGCCGCAGCTTGTGTCCAGGAGCTGGATCCCTGCTGAAAACCCTGCCCCTTATTTCCCGAGGTGTATGGCGTGTCTGCTAGTCAGCCATCTTCCCCGGAAGTCCCCCTTATTTTTAATTTTTAAAAAAATTGTTACTCGTGCAATTCATCATATCTGTAGCTAATAGTGAAACGATTTGAAAGAGAGCTTAGAAGCTAAAAAAGTAATGAGAAACTCTGTAGGACAGTAGAGTCAAGCTTAATACTTTTTTAACTTCCAAACTGTTCAATTGAATTGAACATCAAGTACTAATAAGAATAAGGGTTATGTCATCGACCAAGACCCTACTCTCAAGTAGCTAGTAGAGGAAAATGGATAAATATAACTGGGTTTAGTAGCTCAACCCAATAATCACGACACATTTGGAGCTGGCGACAGGAAGATCAGAACTTCCAAGTTGGCTATAATTGTCAGTTTGAGGCCAGCCTGGGCTGCATGAGATCCTATCTCAAATAAAAAACATAAGAAAATTGGATAGATATTAAACTACATATAATAAAACTCCAAATGAACTTTCAAAATATAAGAACTCAAAGGGAAACCTTATCTCCTACTTGAAGGTAGGAATAGGGATGAGTTCATAGAAATAGTAGCATGTGAAATGATTCTTGATGAATGAATAAAATTCGAGCAGGCAGACATAAGGGACAAAAAACATGACCAAAGGCATGAAAATGAGAAATGTGCAGAGCGTTGGAAGATGAGTATAATTAGGGCCAAATTATGGAAATGGTTAAGACATACTAAAATGTCTGGGTTTTATTTTAATCACTGGAAAAGCAGTGAACTTTTTGAGACAAACATAGTGTCTCTATTTTGATTTTATTTCTCATTATTTTCTTGGTCTTTTTCTTTTCATCTTCCACTAAAATTTACAAAAGATGGCAAGTGGATAGATACCTTGAGAGCCTATCAAGAGGCTGAAAGCATGGTTCTTGCTCTCTAGGAACTAATCATCTTGCATGGAAACAGTAACTATGCAGAGCCAGCCTGTGTACTGTGTTGTGTTATTATTACTTGACAGTGAGCAATATTAGAGAGGAGAAAGAAATAAGAACCAACTTGGGAAGACATAATTTTCAACCTCATTGTCATCCCTCTTATGACTTGGGTCTTTCTATTATGTACAGCAATCTTTTCAAACCTTTGTAGATACCTTGTTCTCATTGTAGCCACTCAGATTCCCTTCACTTTCATCAGACATCATTTTTTTTATGCATGTAGACATAAGAGGCTACAAAGTCTGAGTCCCTTGCTTATCATTAGCTTTCCCTTCCCTTTACCTACAAACGTTTTTTTTTCATCTTTGACCTCCTTTTTATATTATCTATTGCTGAGAATTTAGTATATTCTTCTTTTCATGTTCAAAATATTACATGAAAGAATACAAAAACAGGATTTTTTTGTAAGAGCTAAGTTTCAGTTTTGGCTTTGTTGTTTACTAATTGTCAGGCATTGCACAAGTTTCTTAGTGTGTTTGCCTCAGAATCCTTCCTTAGTATAATGGAGATAATCTAGCTGCCTCAAGAGGCCTCTGTGATAACTACATGAGAATATGTGTCCTGGGCGTAATACATCCTAGGCCTTTCCTTTCTTCTACAGAACTTAGTTCTGCTTTCTGTTCAGTGACTCCTTCCCTTCAGCTTATAAAAAGGCTGGGTTGCTTTCTTGAAGCTTCTTTCACTTATAGACAGTCATTTTTCCCTTGTACTGGGGATCAAACCCAGGGCCTCTTAAATGTTAGATGTATTGGTTTCAATCAGATGTCTCCATAAACTCATGTGTTCTGATGCTTGGTCCCCAGTTTGTAGAAATTTGGGAATTGGAGCCTTGCTACAGGAGGTATGTTGTTGGGGACAGGCTTATAGGTATTATAGCCAGCTCCCCCTTGTAAATGTTTGGCTCATTCTCATGCTATAGTGTTTAACCTGCTGTGACAAAGGTGATGTCCAGCCTCTGCTCATGACATGTTTTCTGCTGCCGTCTTGGAGTTTCCTCTAGAGTCTGTAACCCAAAATAAACAACTTTTCTTCTATAAGCTGCTTCTGGCCAGGTGCTCTGTGTCAATATCGAGAAGGCAAGCACTGGGCTTTTTGAAAATGTATACCATACCAATTTGTTCCATGTCTTCACTTCTCAATCAAAAACTATTTTTATTTATTTATTTGCAAGGAGAGAGAGGAAAAAATGAGCACTTAAGAGCCTTAAGGGCCTTTAGCCTTGAAAATGGATTCCAGACACATGTGCCACTTTGAGCATCTGGCTTTACATGGTTACTGGGGAATTGAACCTGGGACATTAGGCTTTGCAGGCAAGCACCTTAACTGCAGAGCCATCCAGCCCCCCTTGATCATTCTTAAACCTACTGTAATCTGACTTCTGCTAGCAAAGTCCTTAGAGTTCAATAACTACCTTACTTGATGAATGGGATAGACATCATCTAAAACTAGACCTTGTGGCAAAAATGATATAATTTCTGGAGTTAAAATTAAAAGAGAAAGGGCTGGATAGATGGCTCAGCAGTTAAGGCACTTGCCTCCAGTGCCTAAGGCCCCGGGTTCAATTCCCCAGGACCCACATATGCCAGACCCACAAGGTGGTGGCCCTGGTGCGCTCTCTCTCTCTCTCTCTCTCTCTCTCTCTCTCTCTCTCTCTCTCTCTCTCTCTCTCTGCTTGAAAATGAATAAATAAAATATTTTTTTAAAAAAATTAAAAGAGAAAAATTATTACATGTAATATTATTCTGGGAAATAAGCTGGGTGTGGTGGTTTATACTTAATCTTAACACTTGGAAGGCTAAGTTAGGAGGATCACCTTGAGTCTGAGGCCAGGCTGAGCTACTGAGTGACTTCCAGGTCATCCTGGGCTTGAGTGATACCCTACCTCAAACAAAATAAAACAAAACAAACACAAAACTAGTCAATCTCTGATGAGTATTATGAAGCAGCAGTTCTATCCAGTTCTAGTTAGCATGGAACTGTGGTAAGCAGATCAGGATGGGTCTGTGACATATTCCATTAACTTACTGGGACTGAGGAATTGAGGAAGAAGATGTTATCTGTGGTTGGAAAGGTAGAAGTATAGTGGTTTGGGAGATTTAGTGTATTTGTAATGTGTCTGGGTTGAAAAATAGGTTTTCATCTAAATCTTGGTAGAACACAGAAGAAATAATGGAGGTAAGGCAGAGTGGGCTAAATGCTTGAGCTCTTTTCATAGATCTGCATCAATCTAAATGGTGAAGCAATTCAAGAATTGTTATTGAGAAAAGTATAGTCAATTCAAGAATGTTATTCTTGCAGCTGTGGGCTTTCTAACATGGGCTAGTTGAAACTAGTTGAATTCTTGCAGTGGGTTTTGATTCTCACAATTTTTGCTAGATTCAAATAGCAGACAGTTATTGCAACAAGTTTGGCCATAGCTATATAAATTAACTCATAGACATTGTGTCATACAGAAGTCTAGGCTTGAATTTGATATTACAGGGTAAATTGAACTTCCGTGACTATGTACTAACTGAGAGTCCCTATTACATTGTTTAAGATTATAGATTCTGGAACTAAATTCTTGCATTTATGTCAGCTTCATCACTTACAATCTCTGTGACCTTGGACAAATCACTTGTTCCATCTATGCTTTTAGTGCATTAATTTAATTTAAAATGAGGACAGTAGGAGTTCAACCTCATAAGGTTGTTGTAAAGATTACAATATATGAAATGCTAAGACCATTGCCTGGCCCATACTAAATAGCATATACATGATTAGCTATTATTATAAGTAGCATCATTTTAAAAACTGTCATTTTAACTTTTCATTAGATAATCGAAAGTATTATTGAGGAAAGTCAGAAAGTACGACAGCTTGAAGATGATTCTTTGGATTCTAAGGGAAAAGGACTCTCCGACCAAGCTACTGCCAGTCCTGCTGTGGCTGAGATGGAACTGAGTACCATACCTGCACTACTGGCCATAGACCGTGGACTACAGGAAGATTCCAAAAAGGCAGATAGTCAGAGTATATTTGAAGAAACTGAATTAGAATCCAAAAAAGGCTTTCCTTCTGAAGATTCCTGTGAGAAGTCAGTAGATAAGACCCCAGATTTGCCTGAAGCAAGTTTGCCCAAGCAGCTTAGTGTTTCTGAAATGGAAACCGAAGTACTGGTCAAGGAAGAAGAAGTTAATCAAGGTGATGTTCTAGATCCTGCATTCTCCATTTTTTCTGCTACTAAAGAGGCTGCTGCTGCTGCTGTAGAAGAAGTGGCTCCAGCCAAACCCCCAAGGCACCTTACTCCAGAACCTGACATAGTAGCCAGTACAAAGAAGCCTGTTCCTGCACGCCCACCCCCACCAACTAATTTCCCACCACCTAGACCCCCACCTCCATCTCGACCTGCTCCACCACCAAGAAAAAAGAAAAGTGAACTGGAGTTTGAGGCTCTTAAAGCACCTGATCTAGATGGCAAGTATTGAGTAACAACTATTTTGGTGGGGAGGTTTAAGAGTTGAAACTTTTCTGCTTTGTTTTCAGTTTATGCTAAATAAAACCACACTGATGGCCAGATTGTATAAATTCTCTCTCTTGAATGAATTGACCAAAAATAAAAACTGTTATATTGGTGATGAGTTACATTGGCATTACTGAACATTTCGGCACCAAATTTCAAATCCTTTTACTTTCTGAGAAAAGGTGTGCATAGCGGGGGAGGGGGAACATGGAATTGCGAAACCTGAGATTTGAATTTGATTCCTACATATTTTAATGTGTTAACTATGTAGGCTTGAGGAAGTTAAATAACTCATTCAAACCATGGCTTTTTAAGTAATATAGAAGATTCTATATAAATACTAACTGTTGGGCTGGGGATATGGCTCAGCAGTTAAAGGTGCTTGCTTGCAAATTTTGCTGTCCCAAGTTCTATTACTCAGCACTCACATAAAGCCAGATGCACAAAGTAGACCATGCATCTGGAATTTGTTTACAGCAGCAGTAGATCCTGGTGTGCCCATTCTTTTCCTCCTTCCTTCCCTCCCTCTTCCTCTTTGTCTCTCAAAAAAATATTAATTGATGATTTATTGTTATACTTATTGCAGCATCCAAAGATAATATTTCATCTGATTCTTTCCTAACTACAAATATGGCTTCAGAGAGTACAATTAGAGACTCCCAGCCTGCTCTTGATTTGGCAAGTGCAACCAGTGGAGATAAAATAGTTACTGCCCAGGTTAGTGATTTACTGTTATATGTGATACAGGATATATAACATTTTCTGTACATGGCTTACTTGTTGATTATTGAACCTCCCTTCTGTAGGTGGAATATTTCCTTGTCCCCTAAGTCCAACCTTCTTACTTGCCTTCTCTAGCTCTGCTGCTAACTGCCTTGGTAAGCTTATCAAGAGAATGAGCACCTAATACTTAGCTGTCCTACTGTTAAAAATGAGAAAAGTAAACTTCTTGAAATTTTTCTGCAATTATGAAATATGTTAAAATATGCCAAGTAGGGGACTGAAACAATGGCTTAGTGGTTAAAGGAAATTGCTTGCAGGGCCTGACATCCTGGATTGAATTCCCCAGTACTCATGTAAAACCAGATGTGCAAAGTGGTGTATGTGTCTGGAGTTCCTCTGCAGTGGAAGAAGGCCCTGGCATGCCCATAATCTCTCTGAATCTGTCTGTTTCTCTATCAAATATAAAATATTTTTTAAAAAATATGCCAAGCATTTGACAAGTCATAAGTATTTAAAAATGATAAATGTTATGATTTTTAATAAATCCCTTTTCCTTCTCACAAGACAATTCATATGCTAGATAGTGAGCTATACAAAGAACTGTGTAACATGTTACCACAGCCAAATTCTGAAACTCAGGGTAATTTCCTAAGTGCCTGCTGAGATGGGGTAGGGTATCAGACTGGTAGATATTTTGCTACAGCCATAGCAGAGGTCTTAAGCAGCCTGTTTTTGTAGGCTAAGCTTGGTGTGCACGTTTTTAAACTTAAGAAAGCATTGTTTTTAAAATGTAGAATAATGTGCTACAGAAACTATATGTGAACAAAAAAAACTTACAATATTTCTTGGCTCTTACATAGAAAGGTTATCCAACCCTTGCTTTTGGAGATATTCACATATGGCCTAAATGAATTACAATTTTAGTAAAGAACTGCTTTTTTGCTGTGTTCAATTTAAAACATTTATTTGTTCATAAAACATTTACGGCATGATTTCTTGGGCACTGATAATTAGGTATCAGATGTTTTTCTGCATAGTGAGAATAATAAAAGGCTCAAATAAAATGTTCTGTTTACATTTTCAGTAGGTTCCATTTTCTGAATTGAATTCTATAGATCTGCGCATGTTAATGAGTAATTGAAATTTATAGAAATTGATTCAGTTCTTTCTGTTTATAAAATTATAATTTCAGGAAAATGGAAAAACATCTGATGGGCAGACAATAGCAGGTGATGTGATGGGCCCTCAGAGACCTAGATCCAACTCTGGGAGAGAGCTTACTGATGAGGTATAATTCATTTTTTGTTGCTCTTAAAAGTATAAAATATAAAAATCATAATGGGAAAATAAGAAAGGTCTGGAGATGGATGGTGGTGATAGTTGTACAACAATGTAAGTATTCCTAAAGACTTAAACTACACACTTAAAATGGTTAAAATGGCGACTTTCATGTTACATATAGTTTATTACTTTTTCTTTCTAATTGAGAGAGAGAGAGAGAGGAGAAACAGCGCTCTCAGGATCCATATTTTTAAAAATTATTTTTCAAAAATCTTGGTAATGTAGATATAGGTATTATAGATATATGATTCCATACAAATAATACTTTTGTTACAACCATAATAGTTTCTTACCATTAAAATTTAGTATGCCAATTTTCAAAAAGATTGATGCAAAATAGTTTTGTAGGAAGCCAGTCATGGGTGGTGCACAAGGATGGGATGTTGAGTCTGACAGATTGTTAATTCTAGGCCAACATGACTTATATAGCTAAACTCTGTCTCAAAATTTTTTATAAAACAATACACTTATGTACATATATACCTATAGCAGTGCATTTTTAAAAATTATTGTTCTTTGGAAAATAGTTTGGCAGTTCCTCAAAGTGTTACTCACTGGGTTACCATGACACAGTAACTCTATTCCTTTTAATATCCTGAAGCAAAATGAAAGCATATCCAAACAAAAAAATGACACATAGACTCATAGCAGTATTGTTCACAGTGGTATATCCATACAGTAATATATCTTTCAGCAATTAAAAGAACTACAGTATTGATATATACTACAATATGGATGAACCTTGAAAGCAGCATCTTTATCAAGGGAATCCAGATACAAAAAGCTATATATTATATGATTGCATTTATATGAAATATAATCAGGACTGAAAAGAGATAGAAAGATGATTAAATGACAGGGGCCAAGAGACAAAAGAAAATGAGGTATAATGGCTAGTGAGTTTGAGGATTTCTTTTGGAATAAACAAAGTATTATAATTGAATGGCAATGTTTGCACTATTCTATGAATATGCTATAACCATTGAATATATGCTTTAAGTGAGTGAATTTTGTGGTATGAGAATTATATCTCAATAAAAATGTTCAAGATTATTGTGCATGGTAGTATCTAGAAAGTCCTTAACTTTTAAAATTATTTATTTTTAACTTTTTTAATTTTTAAGAATTTTGTACTTACAGAAAGATAATTAGAGCCCAGGAATTGTGGCTTGTGCATTTAGTGCCAGCACTTCAGAGGCAGAGGTAGGATTGTTGTGAGTTTGAGGCCACCCTTAGACTACATAGTATATTCCAAGTTAGCCTGGGCTAGAGCAAGACCCTACTTCGAAAAACAAAATACAAGAAAAATATATTAGGGCTTGGGAGATGACCCAGCAATTAAAGGCTCTTGCTTGCAAAGCTTTATGAACCAGGTTCAGTTCCTCAATACCCAGGTAAAACTAGATGCACAAAGTGGTGCATACCATACATCTGGAGTTCATTTGCAATGGTAGGAGGTCATGGTGCATCCATATATATGTGTGTGTGTGTGTGTGTGTGTACACATATATATGTATGTATATTCTCTCTTTCTCTCCCCATTGCAAATAAATAAAATATTTTAAGAAGATAATTACATTGTAAGTCATCTAGGTCTCATTTTTTATTCCCAGGAAATTTTAGCCAGTGTAATGATTAAGAACCTGGATACTGGAGAAGAAATACCTTTAAGTCTTGCTGAAGAGAAGTTGCCAACAGGTATTAATCCTCTTACTCTACACATCATGAGAAGGACAAAGGAATATGTAAGGTATGACCTAATGTTATTTATCCTTTACAGTATTTCAGAGTGAAGATTTCTATTTTTACACTACAACAGTCCCTATATGGTTAAAGTCAATCTTTAGTCTAGAAATAAAGTTAGCTAATGTATAAATTCTTTAACTTTCTTCTCTCTTGGAATCATAATACAGTTATTTGAGAGAAAAATCTATAAATGTTGAATCCCATAGTATTTAAATTTTCTTCTTTTAAAATGGTTCATAATAGTGGCAGTATAAAAATATTGAGGCTAAAAAGCCATATGGGAGGAACAGTTGGTATTCTGAAATCATAAATTTTAAACATTTGTACTGTTAATCAGAAAACTTCTTTACATTGAATTGATTGACTTTATTGTGATATGTCTGTAGCTTGAAAGAATACTTTCTAGAAAAGCAAGAACTTTTATCAAATGAAATATATTATAAATATCTGAAGAACCAGGAAAAATATCTGTACAAGTTATTTTATTGTTTCTGTGGACCACATTTGGCTTAGCAGAGAAAGCCTTGTTTGTAGTAGCTTTTTCATAAACTACTAAATTATATTCACTTAGATTTTAAACATTGCATCTTGTTTTGAGATTGTTCTTTAAACTTTGAAGCCACTTAATAATTCACAGTGACTTTTTAAAGTTATATAGAGCTTATCAACAGCTTGTCTTACTCTGATTATTTGACTAGGTAGTTAAATATAGAGAGTTTTTTTGAGAATTATAAGAGAAATGGTTTCTTTTAAGATTACTTCCCCTTCTTGTAGTAATAACGCAGCACAGTCTGATGATGAAGAGAAGTTACAGTCTCAACCAACAGATACTGATGGTGGAAGGTTAAAACAGAAAACGTGAGTTACATCACATCTCATTTTAAACATTTTAAAAAAATGTGGGAACTACACTTTGTACGTGACCTGATTTTTTTCATCACAATAAAATAAGCCCTTTGAATAGGAGACAAGGATTTCTCTAATGGATTTGTTCCAGAGCTTCTAACATAATAGTATTTCTTGTCATTATCAATATCCCTCTATTGTTCTGTTGCCAAATTAGGTGTCTTCTCCACATTCATCAATCATAAGATGCAAAAAGGGATCAAATTCCTTCAATATTGCTTGGACATATCTGTCACCATTTCATTTCTGTGACAACATCTGCTTTATAAGTTTTCTTAGATTGAGGGGTTAGGCTTTGTGCATGGTATTTACTTGGCAGGCTCAGAGCTGCTTTGTCGTGGAATTTGCCACCTACCTACAGATGGCATTAAATCTATGTTCTTTCTAGTTTATATTTTCCACTCAACACCACTTCCCTCTGCTGATTGATTATATTTCTTAAGGTTGGGTTGGTCATTTTAAAGGATTTAAAATACAGTTAAATGGCCAATACGTTTTGTTTTATCCCTAATACTATTTTCCATGGCAGGTACTGGAAGTATTAATAGAAGAACATGATTGTCCTTAGATGTCTTTTCTTTTCTCTTCATCTTTAAAATCCTATTCATCTTTCTACACTCAGTATGTGAAATTATTCCTGACTTCTCCAGTTCATAGCTAGTTTCTTTACTAAATTTCAGTAATACCTGTGGTCCATCCAACTTTTGCTTTTTATCATACATTACCTTAAACTTTTCTAAATTTATAAGGCAAAACAAATAAATTTTAACCAACTAAACAATATGATGTAAAAGATATATGATCCATGTAATCATTATAAAATTTACAAATTAGGGATAAACTTCTATTTGCATATTCATGGCCTTTACCCAGTCAATGCAAATTAGATTATCTGAAGATGGGGACCATATATATATATATATATATATCTGCTTAAACACTCCACCTCCTCCACCCACTGCTGCTAATCAATTATTGTTCACCCTTGAAAGCTGATGCTTTAGAATATATGATATTGTTAAATAGGAGAAATGGTATATATTTTCCTTGAAGCATATTGAATTGGTTATGTTTATTCCATAAAACAAGGGATGTGAGAACTCAAATACTTACTATTAATGTTTCAAAAGTTTATTCAATGTAATATGTTATAATAAATCATAGCTCATTAACTTGTGGATCATTAAATTTTCACAAATTGTAATAAGTTTTTGTGTATGTTTTTTTAAGGACTCAACTAAAGAAGTTCCTTGGAAAATCAGTAAAGAGAGCAAAGCATCTCGCTGAAGAATATGGTGAACGTGCTATAAATAAGGTTAAAAGTGTAAGAGGTGAAGGTCAGTAAAATGCGAATATTTCAACTAAATATTCAATTAATATGTTTAATCATCTATTGCTTGCCTTTTATAGGAAGCAGTGTGTTTTATTAAGTATAACAAAGCATTATAGCTAATATCTTAGTGTTTCAATTAATAAGTGAGTCAATTTTATGAATATGAAAAAAATATATATATGTCTTTAAGTATGAATTTGTACAATATTTTGTGATTGTGACAACCTGGAAGAGTCAACTTTGTCATTATCAGTTCTTAATTAGTTTTATCAGTTTTTTTACTTCTTATAAAAATTTTCTAAATTAGGTAAATTTTCTAAGTCTACACAGATGTTAACTACCTGTGTCTTTGTCATTATTGTAATCATTTATTTTATTTAATGAACACTTATATAGTACTTGTGCTCTGCTAGGTACTATTCTAAGTGCTTTCATTTCTATTAATTTAATTTAATTAATTCCATAAAAACCCCATGAAATGTGTATGAAAAATCCCCATTTTATAGATGAGAAAACTGAGAGACATAGGTTAATTTCTCTGTAGTGACACATAGTAACAATTGAATTTGAACCCAACAAATTTGACACCAGACCCCATGCTTTTAACCAATATTTTATATAGTATAAGACAAATTTTGCTTCTGTATTTTGTGTCTTCTTGATAAACAATAGATTTGAAAATATGACAGAAGCTTTATGTATCTTAGCTATTAATGATTTTTGTTGCTTTTCTCTTCAGTGTTTCATATGGATCAAGATGATCCTTCATCAAGTGATGATGAAGGAATGCCATATACAAGACCAGTGAAATTCAAAGCAGCTCATGGTTTCAAAGGACCTTATGATTTTGATCAGATCAAAGTAGTACAAGACCTTAGTGGTGAGCATATGGTAAGCAACTTTGTCACATTTCAGGATTCATAGTTTCTGTTGAGGAAATAGTCTTGATTTCTACTAAACTGCTTTCTAGTTACATAAGTACTTTTGCTAGCTTTACTTAAGAACAGTGAATTTACATTAACATGTTTTAATGAACAGGTAATGCCGAGTCTAGCTCTGAATTATTGTCCAAAACATAAGGTTTTCATCTGGGTTGGTGGCAGATGCCTATAATCTTTGCATTTCATGGCTAGAGGCAAGAGGATCATGAGTTCCAGGGCACCCTCTTACTATAGAGACCCTGGCTCCAAAAAAAAAAAAAAAAAAAGAAAAGAAAAGAAAATGTGGTTTTTTAATAACAAAACTCTTGGCCTTTGTCTTTAAGAAAGATATACAGGGTAGGGAGCAAATTTTAATGCAGTTAAATTGACAGTGATCTGTCTGTTTTAAAAATGTTTTAGATGTTCCCCTCGATATTTTAAATAATTTAAACAAACATTTCAGGGATAGTGATATAGCTTAGTGGTAAAGTATTTGCATAGTATAGGCAAGTCCCAAGTTTCAATCCCCAGCACCACAAAAATTCAACATATTTTCTACAGTGAATCAGCTACAACAAAGAGAGTGGTATAGATTTATATTCTCTTAAAGTTTAAATGTGCCAGGCTGAGGGTATGGCTCAGTGATAGTTTATCCATAGCGTATATGAGGCCCAGGGTTTGATCCCTACCACTACAAAGAAAAAAAAAACATCAAATGTGTTAACATAAGTGAAAGTATACAGGTTATATTACAGATTGAAATTTTAGGATCATAGAAAAGGTAGCAATAAAACTATGAACTGAATGAACGATGTACCCTTGATCATGGAAAATTAAAATTAAAAACTAGAAAGCTGTAGCTGTATTGAAATTTAGATTTTTATGCTTTTAAGGTATACATAAAATATTTGAATTGGTTAAAGTACCTTCATTAAGAAACACGCTGAATTTTCTTGTATATTGAGTCCACCATTTTTTTCTATTTAAGTAGAATTCCATTGTAATGCATCCAAATTATAATTTCATTTACTATACTTAAAATTTGTACAAATGAATATTAACTTAAGAAAATATTTGTTGCTTCAAATCTCAATATTTTTAATAAACCTGCATATGTTATAATAATTTATATCTGTTGTAATAAGATTTGGCCTATCCATAGTAAGGATGAATATTCTTTACCCCACCCCACCACATACAGATACACTCTTCCCCACTTGTTCTGTTATATAGAGTGTCTATCCATATCCTGCAGGATCTTGTTGCTAGGGAGAAAAAAAGGATAAGGCCACACCATTCTGAAATTTCTAAGAATCTCGTGCAATGAGGGTCATGGCTAAGAGGGATTTATTGTTCTTTCTCCACCCTGCCTAGGAGTTGTTATGCCATGTGAGAGCCTTCCCTTCCCTTTACTTGTTCAGCTAGGATACTGAGACTCTCAATCTGGGCTTTATGCTTTATGCTTGTGAGAACTGTCATTTTGGGTTCAGTGATAAAAGAGTACTTGCTGTGCAAGCATGAGGACACAATTCAATCCTCAGCACCCAAGTAAAAGCAAGCACGACTGTGACACCAGTGCTGATGGGGAAACAAGGATGACTGGGGCTCTCGGGTCAGCATGAAAAACTGCAGGTCAAGGTTCAATGAGAGACTCCATCTTAAGGAAACAACATGGACAAGCAATAGAGGAGAATAATCGACACACTCCTCTGGCCTCCAAACAATTGCACACTGAGTGTGTACATCTATAGACACACTATAAATACTACACACAAATAAACCATTAATATATGAACATGGTTTGGGATCTTAAACCTATTAGTTTATATTATAAATAATCATCCCATCATGCTTATCTTCTGAAAGTCTTCCTGTTTTGGTACTGTTAGCACCCACTGGACTTCTGGCTATAAGTAGTATTAGTAAAGTGAACTTTATCCTTATTTCATATAATTTGGCATAATTTTAAATTTGGGCTTAAGATGATGTGTCTTAATCTAAAGTAATAACTTTGAACTTTATGTTTCCATAGGGAGCTGTTTGGACCATGAAATTTTCTCACTGTGGCCGATTACTTGCCTCAGCTGGACAAGATAATGTAGTGAGAATATGGGCTTTAAAAAATGCTTTTGACTATTTCAATAATATGAGAATGAAATACAACACTGAAGGTATTTTTCAAATATTTAAAAAACATAGATAAATCTTTTTATATTTTAGTTGTAATATAGATTGAACATCCCCAGTCCAAAATTTCAAAATCCATGATGCTGTATGATCTGAGATTCTCTGAACTCTGGCAAGATGCTCAAACCTTTCAAAGTTTAAAGCATTTCAAGATTCCTATTTAAAGATTAGTGATGCTCAATTTTTTAAGTCTATGAAAATATTCTAAAATTCAAGAATCTCCAAAATCTAGTAAGGAAGACTCAACAGCATTATTCTCCTTAATTGGCTAGCAGTTGTAACCACTACAGGGCATAGTATCATACACCTATAACCCTAGCACTAACGAGCTGAAGCAGGAGGATCAAGAATTCAAGGCCAACCTGGGTTACCTAGCAAGATCCTGTAGTAAATAAAGAGAAAGCCACAGCAAAATGCCTGTATACCCAATGAAAAAAAGGTATCATACTTTTCTTATTTAGCCCTTCTCAAGTATAATGTGTAATATCATCAACCGCTTAGAAATTATTTGGCTTCCCCTGTTAACCTTGAGTTCTGTCCTTGGTTAAAATAAAAAGTCTAATTAAACTAGAAAAAAATGAGAACATACACACTAATGATTAAGAAGGTAGCCAAAGGAAGTAAAATAAATTTGTCAATATGTCATGAGATATATGAAAAAATGATAAGTGGAAAGGAAAAACCTCAGAATATTCCATATGCAAGGCGCAAGCAGGGATTACATTTTAGTAAAATATTTTTGATATTCAGAAATTATGAAGAATTGGTATAAATAAGGACTTTAATTTTTTGGGATTCTTTTTGGATTCTTGTAATAACTTCAGTATATTATTTGTTCGGCAAATCACTCTTTTCCCAGTCTTCTAAGGCTGAAAGCAAGAAGATATGAGATGGGAGAAAGGCAAATACAGGTGACCATTAGTGAGAATATGAAGTGTAGTCAATTCAGTAATTTTACGAAAAGATGTATCTATAGATATTCATTCAACTGGCAAGCTAGATCCTGTGCATTTGGTTTGGTTTGGCTTTTTGATGGGTGGGTCCTAGAGATAGATTACCATGGTAATCAAGTGCTCTACCACCCTTCTAGCCCCCTACCACTGACACCACATTTTGTTTTCACTTTTCATTCTGAGCCAGGGTCTTATTACATTGCTGAGGCTAGCCTTGTACTCTGTAGCCCAGTCAGGCTTTGAATTTGTGAGACTCCTGCCTCAGCTTCATGAGTAGCTGAGATTACAGACCTATGCCGCCCACCAGGCCTGGCAATCCTTTCTTCATTAGAAAACTAAACTGTGAATTTCTTCACACTAACTTATATACATACTAAAGATGGTGATACTTATGACAAGAAATTAAATTTTATTGCACAGTGTATTTTTCTAGTTTTATTTATCATTTATTTTCTTGCCCCACATAAAGCAGAAAGACTATTTCAGTGGACCCCAAGACAAACCCCCATCCCAGACTCTTTCCTGGCCCGCTATTGTTTCTCTTGCTACTTGTTGTAATGAGTAAGGAAGGATCCATTCACTAGAAATACTGGAGTTTCAACAGTTTTTTTTTTTTTTACTACTGTAGGGAACTGGATAGAACATTGTTATTAAATACTATATAAAATGATAAAAATTAAGATTTGAGTGCTTGTAGAGTTAGACTTCATATGCTTTGAAAAGTATTTCTAGAATATTACATTTTATGACTATTAGGTATTATTTCAGAATTTTGGTGGGTAGGTGGGTGTATATACATATATGCTTTTTTACAATTATTGTGCTGTTTTTAGGACGGGTATCACCATCACCATCTCAGGAAAGTCTAAGTTCATCAAAATCTGACACAGATACAGGGGTATGTTCCTTATTTTATGGTGACTATTATGAAATTTCATGATTGATTTGCCCTAAAATACCTTAGAAATCACAGTTGTGTTGAGGTATTTATCTGAAATTAATATGTAGCATTAGAAATAAGAGTTTCTTCTATTAGCATTGGTAAGTGAAAAATTTTATAGAGGCTATCAGATAGTGATTACTCCAGATACCAACCTATATTTTATTTTTATGTTTAAATAAAATATAATCAATCACCTTCCCTCAGTCCTTGCTAGACATTTTAAAAATAATTTTATGCCAATTTATTTTTTATAATTTTGATTTATTTATTTGAGAGAAGGAGAGAAAGTGAATGAGTGTGTCAGGGCCTCTTACCAACGCAAACGCACTCCAAATTTGTGCACCCTTTGTTCATTTGTCTTTATATGGGTGCTGGGGAAGAGAACTCAGGCCAGCAGGTTTTGCAAGCAAGTGCTTCAAACCACTAAGCCATCTCCCCAAGCCCTGTGGCATTTTATTATTTCAATTTATTTTTGGTGGCTCTTTATAACAACATCTCCAGAAAAAGATCCTTCTTGATATTGCCTCAATTTACTTTCCTTCCTCAGTTCTAATTCCTTAGTACCTGTGCATCTACTTGCCATGCTGGATATAGGTCTATATCTTTTTTTTCTCTAGGTAAGGTCTCTTTGTATCCAAGGCTGACATGGAAATCACTTTGTAGTCTCAGGCTGGCCTCAAACTCATAGTGATCCTCCAACATCTGCCTCCTGAGTACTGGGGTTAAAGATGTGTGCCACCACACCTGGCTCCTGGTTCTATATCTTAAATACTGTTTCACAATAATGTCTTTTCTCATGCTGTTTACTTTTCCTTGAATGCCCTCTGTGTTCCCCTTTTTTCAAAGATTGAGTTCAACTATCTTGCCTTCTCTTTACAGTTCTCTGAATCCAGCAGGCAGAATTATTCCTCATGAATGTTCTGATAATATATATGTACTTTTATATTGCTATTATTTAACACATCTATGTCATTAGACAGTTTGTTTTCCTAGCTAGCCTTTGAGCTAATTCATGGTGTCTTACACCATGGTGACTGTAGTAGGTCTTCAACCAGTGTTGAATCCCTGCCTATGTGCTTTTATTCCTAGTATTGCCCTTAATGGGATGCCTTCAGTCTCCCTTGTTTCCATTATAACTATCCCCATTCTTTAATCATCTACTTCCTCCCTACAGCCTTTACTGACTAGTGTACTGGGGAAAATTTTTAACTACTTTACTTGTAGAAAAAGTGTTTGCTTTTTTACTGTAAAATTTCCAAGTGTTGGGCTGGAGAGATGGCTCAGAGGTTAAGGCACTTGGCTCCAGTGCCTGAGGCCCCCGGTTCAATTCCCCAGGACCCACATAAGCCAGCCCCACAAGATGGTGGCCCTGGTGTGCTCGCTCTCTCTCTCTCTCTCTCTCTCTCTCTCTCTCTCTCTCTCTCTCTCTCTCTCTCTCTCTCTCTCTATCTCCCTCTCCCTCTCTCCCTCTCTACCTCTCTCTGCTTGAAAATGAATAAATAAAATATTTTAAAAAAAATTTCCAAATGTTGATTATTATTAAAACAAACTATACCACCTTATATTATACTTACTTTAGTACTGTGGCAGTTACCTTCTCATTGCTGGCACCAAGCACATGACCAAATGCAGCTTGTGGGAAGAAAGGGTTTATTTTGGCTTTCAGTCTTGAGGGGAAACTCCATGATGGCAGAGAAAAACATGGCATGAACAGAGGGTAGACATCACCTACTGCCCAACCATTATGTGGACAACAGCAGCAGGAGAGTGTGCCAACTACACACTGGCAAACTGAGTGTTAATAAACCTCAAGGTCCACCCTCAGTGACACACTTCCTCCAGCAAAATTCCATTTCCAAAATTGCCATCAGTTGAATTTCCAAAATTGCCATCAGTTGAGGACTAAGCATTTAGAACACATGAGTTAATGAAGGACACTTAATCCAAACCACCACACTTACAGAATGTTTTTCACATGTATGGTAGGGTATATATGTGTGTGAAGTATACCTGTGTGTGCAGATGCACATGTCTCATGCGCACACACTCTAAGGACAGAGGAGAATGTCAGGCATCCTTTACTAATATTCCACTCATTTCCTTGAGAGAGAATCTCTAACAATAAGGACCTGCCATTTTTTTTTTAGTCAGACTGACTGACTGAAGAATGAACCCCAGAGATTCTTTGGTCTTGACTCCCCAACAGGACTGGGGTTCCAGGCATGCATGGCTATGCCCAGCTTTTTATGTGGGCACAAAGAAATTGATCTCAGTCTCAGTCCCTCATGCTTGTACATCATGCACTTCTTACCCAATTAACCATTGACCCTCCTTTTTAGAGATTCTTGACTATTTCTACCTAATTCCTCCTGAATCCTTACATATAATTACAAACTTTTGTGTGTGTTTGGTGTATGCATATGTGTGCAGATGCACATGACCAGTGTAAACACATACAGCAGCCAGAGAAGGCTGTGAGGTATCTTCTATTGTTTTTCCACCTTAGATCCTTATGACAAGGTCTACCCCTAGTTTTTCAGTTAGACTGCCTGACCACGCAGCCCCAGATATTCCCCAGTCTCTTCCCCCACTAAGTGCTGAGGTTGCAGACATGCATGACCATGCCTAGCTTTTTGTTGATGTTTGGGATCAAACTCAGGTCCTCATAGCGGTACAGCAAGAGCTCTTACCCACTGAGCCATCTTCCCAGCCTCATAATTACAGTCTTGACTAGATATAAGACTTTTAAAGTGAGGACTATTACAGTTCTTTAGCAGAAAAATTAGTGATTTTCTCTTCTGAAATATTTTAGTGAATTTTATCTGTTGTTTTCAAGAAAAGGCTATCGGGCTCTCTCACTTCTCTCATGCTAAATGAGGATCATTAATAGAAGCCTCTATATCGTGTTACTGGAGTTTGATATCTGGAATTACTTTTAATTTATTTTTATTTGAGCAGAGAGAGGGTGAGAGAGAAAGGAAATCGGCGCACTGCAAACAAACTAGACACATGTGCCACTTTATGCATCTGTCTTTACAAGGGTATTAGGGAATTGAACCTTTGACCATCAGGCTTTATGAGCAGGTGTCCTTAATCACTGAGCCATCTCTCCAGCCCTGGAATTATTTTTTAAACTAGTTCCAGGTACAGTAGGGCACAGTAAACACAATAGAGATTTTTCCTTATGTATGCATTTCATTTCTTTAATGATAGTGATAATCTCAACTCTTTTGAAGTACTTTTTCACTCCTGTTTTCTCATCATCCATGTAAAATAGAATATAAAGTACTTCTTGTACAGGTAAACAGTCAGTTATATGCCCAAGTTCACTCACTGACTCACTGGTATTGTTCCTATGCCTTGTATTCCTGTTTTAATGGTGTTTTGTTAATTTCCAAAAGTAGCTCAGAAGATGTAAGAAATGAAGAGGTGTATGCTTAGTGTGTTCTGTCATGCTAGAGACTTATAAAATGGAGATTTTTTTTCATAGTTGGATTTAACATAAACTTTTGGAATACTCCTGGTTTGGGATAATCCACAGTTGGACAAGATTGCAAATAGGAATATTTTGCATGACATTTCATCTTGATTCGAGAAGTTGTAAGTGTACTTCTGCCTAGAAATGAATGTTTTTCTTAGTTAAATTTGTGCTCAGATTACTTAATTTGTGAAATCTCAGTGTGAATATTTAAATACTACTTGAAATTTTGGAGTAGATGACTAGATTGAGTGAAGGGAGCTCTCTAGAAGGAAATAGCATAATTTATGGTGAAAGTAAGGTATGTAACTTCTGTAAAACTATGCCTTAGCAGTAATAATAACTCCATTTTACAGAAGAAAAAGGAAGGTTTAGAAATATTAAGTAACTCATTAATTTCTTAGTTATAACTCAGCTCTATCCATTGAACCTATGCTCTTAACCATTACATTGGACTAGTTGCCTTTGTCTTCATTCACTCCAAAGTATTTATTGAGTTACCTACCACATATTAGTCACTGTTGTAAGAACTATAGAAATAATATGTGAAAAATAGACAAAGCTATTAGTTCTAAAGTTTAAGAGGAAGAAGACAGAAGGAAGTAAATAGTTTATAAAGTAATTTTATAAAACACTTTATTAAGTTACGACAGACATAAAGCAGTATTTATTTAACATAGAGTTTAGTGAGTTTGAAGATAACTATATAACCATGAAACCATCACCACAAAATACCATAAACCTCTCCATCAACTCTAAGTGTTTGTTCCTACTCTCTTATTTTTTTGTGACAAGTATACTTAAAATACTATCAATTCTCTTAGTAATTTTAGGTGTATAATATAGTATTACTAACTGTAGCCATTGTTTTATGCAGTAGATCTTTAGCACTTAATTATTTTGTATAACTGAAACTTTATAGCCTTTGGTTAATACTACCCTGTTTCTCCCTCCCCAATTTCCTGGCAACCACTAGTCTGTACTTCTGTTTTATGTTCCTCATATAAGTGTTATTAGGTAGCAATTATTCTTTGTCTAGCTTATTTAACTTGGTGCAGTATTTCCCACTATCATCTTGTTACCACAGCATTTTCCTTTTGAAGTATGAACAATATTCTATAATATGTATATCCCATATTTAATTTATCCATTCATCTACTGATGTAGATTTAGGTTACTTAGATGTCTTGGCTGCAGTCTAAGAGTACAGATATATCTTGAAATCATGACTTCAGTTCCTTTGGTTATATACCAAAAATGCAATTTACTGGTTGAATGGTAATTCTATTTTTTGATTTTTAAGGAATCTCCATACTACTTGTCATAGTGGCTGCACAAACTTACATTCCTACCAATAGAGTATGAGACTACTTTTTCTCTACATCCTTGAAAATACTTACTATTTTTATAATAGTCATCCTAACAACTATGATGAGATGTAGCATTGTATTTTTAATTTGCAGTACTGTAAATCAAGTCACACTGGTGATTTGTGATGTAGAGTATCTTTTTTTGTACCTGTTGACAATTTGTATCTTTGGAGAAATATCTGTTAATTCTTCCAACCTTTCAGTGCTAACAATCGAATCCAGGAACTTGTATATACTGAGCTACATTCTCAGCTCATTTAACCATTTTAAATTGTGTGTGTGTGTGTGTATGTGTGTATGTGTGTGTTTCTCAAAGTAGGGTCTTATTTTAGCCCAGGCTGATTTGGAATTCACAGTCTCAGGCTGGCCTTGAATTCACAGCAGTCCTCCTATCTCATCCTCCCCAGTGCTGGGATGAAAGACATGCACCACAATGGCCAGCTCATTTTTAAGTTTTTGGGTATATATGTGGTGTATGCTTGTGTGTCTTGTTTATGAATGTGTGTGCAGAGGCCATAGAAGAATTAAGACTCCTCCTCCATCACTCTTCCACTTTATTTTCTTAAGACAGAGTCTCTGAGTGAACTTGGAACTGCCATTTTTTGGTCAGATCAGCTGACCAGCATGCCCCAGTTTCTCATTCAGACTGGCTGATCAGTTATCCCTAGTAATTCTCCTGACTCCATGCCGCTCCACTCCAGCACTGGAGTTAGCAAACATGGTGTGTCCTGCTTTTAGCATGGATACTGAGGATTTGACGCAGGTCCCCTTGTTTGCACAGCAAGCACTCTTACCTGCTGAGCCATCTCCCCAGCCCTTCTTTGACTGTATGTAATTATTTGGTGTGGTTTTTGGTTTAGCATTTTACTATTTGGTTTTAGGAGTTCCTCAAGTTGGCTGGTTGCTTTTTTGTGCAGAAAGGTTTCTTTTTAATATTTTATTTAAGAGAGGGAGAAGAGAAGAGAGAGAGAGAAAGAGAGAATATGAATGGGTATGCCAGGGGCTCCAGCCACTGCAAACAAAATCCAGATGCATGCACCACCTTATACATCTGCCTAATTTACGTGAATACTCAGGTCCTTCTGCTTTACTGGCAAACACCTTAACCATTAAGCCATCTCTCCAGCCTCTCCAGTAGCCTCACCTATCCATAGATAATGCAGTCAAAAACCCCACTTGATACCTGAAACCATGGGTATTACAAAACCATATATGCTTTTTCTCTATATGCAGACCTATGATAAAATTTAATTTATGAATTTGAGCATAAGAAGAATTTAAGAACAATGCCTAATAATGAAATAGGACAGTTGTAACAATATACTGTAATAAAATTATATGAACAGGGTCTTTTCCTCTTGAAAGGTACAAAGAAAATAATATTTTTGACTGTTGGTAACTAAAATAGCAGAGCACAAAACTGTGAATAAGGACTATTGCAGCCCCACAAGTCTCTTTTTGCTTCTGTGATATGTGCTTTTGATAGCATATCCACAAATTATTGCCAGGCCCAGTGTCAAGATGTTCTTTGTTTTCCCAAGAGTTTTACAGTATAAGCATTTCAGTCTTTAATTAATAGATAAAGTTTTTAATCCATCTTGAGTTGAATTTTGCGTGTGAATACCAGGAAGTAATAGTTGTTATGGAGAAAGTTGACTCGCCATAGATAAAGTGGACAAACAAAGCTTCATCAAGAGGTGTCATTTGAGCAAATCCAAGGGAGTTGAGAAAGTGATCCTCTTAATGTGTAGAAGAGAGTACAGCAAGTGAATATGTTTTAAGGCAGGAGTTTTGATGTGTTCAAGATAGCTGGAGTCAATGGGCAAGAGGAACCAATGAAGTCAGAGGGGTATGAATAAGGGGATCAGAACATGGAGACCAGTGCAAGGACTTAGACTTAACAGTCCAAATTTAAAAAGATATTTTTAGGTAATCAGGAGACAAATTGAATATATTTAATCAGAAATCTAAAGTGCTCTGAAGACCAACATATTTTGAGCACCAAAGTGATTACCACATGTGAAAAATTTCACACCATAAAATGTTTACACATTCACAAGATTAATAAAAAAAACACTGGGGGACTGCTGGAGGTAGAGCTCAGGAGTGCTAAACTTTATAAGTATGTGTGTGTGTGTGTCTTTGTGTGCATGCGTGTGTGTGTGCGTGTGCATACACATATATGTATATGTACATATAAATTATTGGCACATGTGAAACATGAATTTTGTAATTAAACACAGTTCTCCTCCCCAAGATAATCTAACCATGTTTATGCTTATATCTCTAAATGTTCTAAATGCTGAGAAATATGAAATCCAAAAAACTTCTGGTACCAACCATTTTGGATAAGGGAGAATCAACCTGTGTTTGATACTAGATACAACTGATATTTTTAGGTGTGACAGACATGAAATTTATATTTAAAAGAAGACTTCAGTTAGAGATATATATTGAAATATTTACTAAAATAATATTTAGATCTTTCTTTAGACACTCTAACAAAATAAAGATGATAAAACAAATTGGGTAAAATATTTTATATTGTTAAACTAGGTAGGGGAAACATTGTGTTCATTATGTTATTATGCACTCATTATACTATGTCAAATTTTGTATATATTCCATATACCTATAATAAACATATATATTAATCTCAGTTTCTCTCTTTCTTCCCACTACCTCTCCTTTCTACATTTTCACCCAACTTTTCACTCTCCATTTATATACACAAACACATAGATAGAAAATATGTAACATTTTACTTTACCTTTGCTAATTTATCATACGGAAATAATTAGACACAACCAAAGATACAAGTAAAAAGAACTTTAATCTTAGTGTTCTCATTTTTTTATTGTCCATAATGAGTTACATTATTTAGTGGGCCAACAATGAGTTGTTATCCCCAATTCCCCAATGCCCCCCCATCCCCAATCAGCTGGATATCCTCCTCCGTGGGCCGACTGGGTCAGTCCTTGTGGCAGGGGACCATGGATAGCCTAGTATTCAGCCCGGTTCTCCTGGCCTAAGTGTGTTGTTACTGAGGGGTGCCATGCCTCTGGATTGTCTCCCCCACCACGGCTCTCACAATCTTCCCCCCCCCTCTTCTGCTCAGTTCCCTGAGTCGTGGTGGGTGAATATTAAGGCTGCTTTAATGTTGTGAGCTTAGGGGTCTTTGTGTCAAAAATCGCTGGTTTGTGTCTCACTGGCTTATCCTGTGTTGATTGAATGGCTGTGGCTGTGGGTCCCTTGTTCATCCCATCATTCTCTGCAGGGTTCCATGTACACACAGTTTTTGTCAA
>PVHP010013388.1:0-41251 GCA_004024765.1 Zapus hudsonius | reverse complement strand
CAATTGTTTCTTTGAGGGATTTTCCAAGGGATTTAAGAGCTTGGATGGTTGCTTCAGGTCATCACTGTGGCGCTATTGGACTGTAGAGGTTAAGCTAGGTTAGTGCTAGTCTGTGATGTCTTTGAAATGAACTGAGGACCTCCCAGGAGCCATTCAGTCTATGGGAAACATCCCCTCATGGCAACAGAGAATTCCTACTTTCCTCTGTGCTCTGTAACATATTAACTACTTTTTCAAATCACGAATAAAAACTCAAAATTAAAACCATTCATCAAGGTGTTATCTAGAAAGTAAACTACTACAGGGAATAATATTACTAAATTATTAAATGGAATTCATGAAAAATATTCACTATGTTTTGACTTAAAAGGTCTTTAGCTAAGTTTCTTTAAAACCGTCTTTATAGGTGGAGGGAGAAAGCTCACTGGTTAGAGGCCTTTGCTTGCAAAGCCTGTCAGCCTGACTTTGGCTCCCCAGTGCCATGTAAAGCCAGAAGCATAAAATTACACATTCATCTGGAGTTCCTATGCAGTGCAAAGAGGCCCTGGTGTACCCATTTCTCTCTCTCTTTCTCTCTTTTTTTCCTATTCTCTCTTCTCCCTTTCTCTCGTCTTATAGATAAATAAATAAATAAAATTATTTTTAAAACAACTATGATTGCATCAATGGACAAAAAGCAATGTTTATTGAACTATATGCCATGATTTTCTTTGTGTCCAGTAATTTGACTGCCACAAACCTATGTGACAGAAATAATTCGCCATTTGACTCCACCCCAATTCAACATTTAACATGAAATGTTCACAGAAGTCAAGCGACTTCTGCACAGCCACAGTCCAGTTGATAGCAAGAATATTAAAGGTCTATTTGACTCTACTGAAGACTTACGGCTTCTCTTTCCCTATCGACCTATTATTTTTTGTACTTTTACCCAATTCTGTTTAACTTGTGCTTTATTTAAAGCATGACTTACACTTCAAAAATGTACTAATAAAGCATTTTGCATATACTTGGCATAATTTAATGAGTCAATTCATGTGGAACTTTCTCAGTAGGAAAACAACCAGTCTGGTATTTAATATTACTTTCACAATCAATGTTTCTCTTATCATAATTTTCTATTAAATCCTATAAATCTATTAAAATTATATTCAGTGGAATAGGTAATTTTATTTTATTGCAGCTGTGAAACCTACAATCTCATGTAGTTCTACTTTTAAATGTGATTATTTTTTTTAATACTCCATTTATTCATTTTCAAGGAGAGATAGAGAGGGAGAGAGAGAGAGAGAGAGAGAGAGAGAGAGAGAGAGAGAGAGAGAGAGAGAGAGAGAGAGAGAGCACACACCAGGGCCACCACCTTGTGGGTCTGGCTCATGTGGGTCCTGGGAAACCGAACCCAGGGCCCCAGGCACTGGAGGCAAGTGCCCCAACCGCTGAGCCATCTCTCCAGCCCTAAATATGATTCTTAAAATTAAAATTTAAACGTGCACAGATGCTTCGAGTCTGCATTTAACTAGATAAACTTCTTTGAAAGATGCTGGGATCTAGGATCCTGTTCTTAAGTGCTTCAGAGTTTACAACTGTGTCAGTGTAGGTTTGAAAGTCCATATGGATCTCTGGAAGTTTTTCATCTAAAAGTTAATTTAAAATTGTTTCTTCAATTCTGACACGAGAAGACTTTGTAAGTAATTAATAGGCTCACATAATAATAATGTCTATGAGCATTAAATGTTCATAGTCTAATATTTACTTAATAAAGTATTAAGCAAATCCTCATTTTTTCCCATCCAGTGTGCTATCTGGTTCGGTTTCCCCAGTCAATAGGCGTGTTAACCACATCTGTTTGTGCAAACGTCTCAGAGAAGCGACGTTCTTTGTTCTGGAGGAGAGGAGACCGGATTGTGGGCAAAGTGAGTACCTTCCTGCCCTATGATTGACCTCGACTTTGACCTGGCTGGGCCACCCTGGCAGGAGTGGAGGCTAATAAACTCCCCTGGCTGACTCAAGCCCGACGTTAAGCACAGCAGAGATAATCAATCACCTACAATTAAGGGTTGCCGGTTTGTGATGTGGACATTTACTGGGCACGAAGCTGGAAGCACAGGACACCATCCATTTAGGTTCCAGGACTGTCTCGGGAAGGATCAAGGACATTTTAACTAGGATTTCAGGAACTATTTACCAGATTCCCTATACAGAGATACAATCTCACGGGCAGAAAAAAAAAATGAAGGAAAAAGAAGAAGGACAAAATGGGCATTTTAAAGAATAAGAACAGACAGTGTAAATAAAAGGTTAGGAGAAAGAAACCAAATTCCTTAGGCTTTCTTAATTTATCTGAACTTTGAAGGAAACTCATTAACAACTCCTATTAATCAACTGAGGAGCTGGGTGCTTTTGCTAGCCAAGATGTTTTCTTCCCCAAAATAAATTTTGGAAGATCAGACACACGCTCTCGTTGTTTGGATCTACAGTTCACGATGCAGTTCTGAAAGTCTTGCCCCCTATGTCCACGTGCGTCTTCCATAAGACACTCCGTCTGTTTTAAGCGATGTCTCCTTAATTCCAACTCCGCCCTTTGACATGTTAGCTTTCCCCTAAACATCACACAGAGTTGTTTTAAAGGACAATGGTGAAGTCCTTGAACGAGGGACAATAAAAGAACATGCAGCATTCAGAACCCCCCAGCAAGAAGCCTCCATCTGAGAGCTTTCGCTGATGGGCCCAGAGCCATCATGGAGAAGGCCCTGAACTAATTGTCTTGGGTCGGACTGCAGTCTCCACAGTGAACGATGACTTAGCTGGGGACTTTGTTAAGTCCCTCGGAGGGGCAGTGGTGTCCACTTGGTCTGGCACAGCCTTTAGTGAAGTCTGATTGCATGACGAGTGCTTTAGGATTTTCTGATGTTTAGGAACAGTTGGTAATAGCGTGTGCTCTGTTCACTTTGCAGTTAGCCCATTCAGCAGGCAACTTCAGAGAAGCCCAGGAGCCTAGACAGGTGATTTGGAAACACCTAGAAGCAGCCTGGTGTGGGCGTTTTTACAAACCATACTTTGTCCTCTTGAAGAGAGCAAATAACTCCTGGGTGCTGAACTAAATAAATTTCTGTTATTGTGCAACAAGTAATTTTATTTTATGACATCAGAAAGAAAAATTAGCAGGAGTAGTGGCAAATTAAGTATAATTTGTGAACGATACTTAGCAAATATGAATGAGCAGCTTCTCTCAAGGTTTCAATTGATCCCATTTCTAATGTTAGTGAAATTTAGGGGCCATTGTTCTGCAGACACCCACTCGTGACAGTCCAGAAGTAAGTGCTACTAAAGCCAACTTTGCCATGACTCGATGACTCTGAAGGTCGTCTTTACATGTCACCTACGAGTACGCAATGGGAGGACGCCTCTCCCTTCTTCATCTCTGGAAGTGCAGTCTCCTTCCTCAAACAGGCTTCACCTTGACACTTGTAACGTCATTTCCAAACCAAGCCCTCACCAAGGAAAGCCGGGTTGCAGACACTCACTCTCTGAAAAGGATTTAACAATGATGGGTCATTTACACTGTGTTTGTATCATGTAACGTGAGAGGCTCTTAACTTGGTTGGAAGGCTGAGAAAAGATTTTTTGAAGTGGTTGGTTTTGTGAGCGTCCCTTTCTGATTATAGACATGGATCTCCCTCTGTTTAGCCTGAGCTAAAGCAAACATCTAAAACAATGAGCTTGCAAAAAAAGAAGAAGAAGAAGGTCCACAAAGTAAGAAATGAATTCCGATGGCCCTTACAGCTTATTATTCGATTTGTAAATTATTATAAAAATATAGAGAACTATTATCTATACTTGAACTGTTTTCTTGCTTTTATCGAAGCAATTGTGAAAATGGCTTGTGAGTTTTTATGGCTTTTAAAAAAATTTTTAAAAAATATTTTATTTATTCATTTTCAAGCAGAGACAAAGAGAAAGGGAGAGAGAGAGAGAGAGAGAGAGAGAGAGAGAGAGAGAGAGAGAGAGAGAGAGAGCGCACCAGGGCCACCACCTTGTGGGTCTGGCTTATGTGGGTCCTGGGGAATTGAACCCGGGGCCTCAAGCACTGGAGGCAAGTGCCTTAACCGCTGAGCCATCTCTCCAGCCCTTTATGGCTTTTTTATAAGCTTCTCATAATTGTTAAACAGAACATTCAGAAAGAGAAAGCACACTGGGCCTAATGATAGAGGCTTGTAAGCTCAGCTACTCAGAATGTTATAAAGCAGGAGGATCTCAAGTTCAAGGTTTGCCTGAATTACAGCGTAAGTTCAAGTCCAAATACAAACTAACATTGAGGGTTAGCATATGTGAGATCCTACATTCAACCCCCAGGAATAATTTCAAGAATAGACATTACAACAAATGGAAAAAATCTTTGAAAGTTGAAACCATATAGATCTCTTTTTTTAATCCAATTCACCAGCCTGTGTTTCTTGACTGGGAAATGTAGTCTATTAATATGTAGAGTCACGATTGAAGGGTGTATTAACTCTTGTCATTTTGTTGATTGAGCAAAATAGTATTGAATGATGACTGTGTCATTGAAGAATTAAAGAAGGGAATTTCAAAACTTCTAGAACTAAATAAAAATGAAAACACAACATTTCAAAACCTATTAGATACAATGAAATAGTATCAAGTATTTCTTAAGTATAAATACTTAATATATTTTTTAAAAAATCGGAGGACTGGTCAGATGACTCAGCAGTTAAAGTGATTTCTTCCAAAACCTGATGACCCAGGTTCAATTCCCCAGTACCCACCCACAGAAAGCCAGAAGCAAAGAGGCACATGCTTCTGGAATTTGCTTGGAGTGTCAGAAGGTCCTATCATGTCTATTCTCTCTCTCTCTCTCTCTCTCTCTCTCTCTCTCTCTCTCTCTCTTTCTCTCTCTCTCTCTCTGCAAAAACAATCAGAAACCTCTCAAATAATCTAACAATGTACCCCAGGGTCTTAGAAAAACAAGCCAAGCATAATATTAGTAGGTGCAAATAAATGAGATCCATACAAAATCAATGAAATAAAAATGAAAAAAACCACAAAAACAATGAAATAAAGTTTGATCTTTTGTAAAGATAAAAAAAATATTTGCATGCTTTTAACTAAAATAACCAAAAGAAAGGCTAACCAGTCTCAAATTCACAAAATGAGAAATACAAGGGAGACATCAAAACAGATTCCAAGGAAATTCAGAAATAAAGATAAACCTTAAAAACATATTATCTAAAACTGGGAAAACTTCAAATAAATGGATGCATACGACCTAATAAACCAAGATGAAATAAGGCTATTAAACCGAGGTGAAATTAACAATTGACATAGATCCATAACAATGCAATTGAAGCAATAAAATCTTCCAACTTAAAAAAATAATAATAATCCAGGCTCAGGCAGATTCACTGTTGCATTCTACCAGACCTGTAAAGAAGTAGCCAGAAGGTCGTTCTTACTTTTCCATTAAATAGAAATGGAAGGAACTCTAACAAGATCATTTGTCTGTATTACCCTGATACGAACGCTAGATAGAGATAGCAAGAGAGAAAACTCACAGGCCAATATCCCAGATGAACAGAGATATAAATATTATTTAAAAATTATAAAAGATGATTCTTTTCAATCAAGCTGCTTTCATTCTAGAGCCTCAGGATTGGTTCAGCATTTGCAAATCAAGACATGCAGTGAGTCACATAAATCCGCTCAAGGGCAGAAATCACATGATAATCTCAATGGACGCACCAGAAAATAGACAACACCCCTCCAGGATAAAAGTCCAGAAAAACCTAGGAGCAGAAGGAACCTATGTCAACCTAATGATCACTTCCTACAGCGAATCTACCGTCAGCATCGTGCTAACAGGGAAAAAACTCCAAGAACTTCCAATGAGATCAGCAAGGCAAGTGTGTATGCAACTGAAGTCTTACCTGGAGCAAAATCCACCAGAAGAAAATTTAAAGGATACAAATTGGAAAAGAAGTCAAAGAAACCTTGTTTGTAGATATGATTTTGTTAAAAGAAAGAGAGATGGGCTGGAGAGATGGCTCAGCAGTTAAGGCACTTGCCTCCAGTACCTAAGGCCCCGGGGTTCAATTCCCCAGGACCCACATAAGCCAGACCCACAAGGTGGTGGCCCTGGTTCTCTCTCTCTCTCTCTCTCTCTCTCTCTCTCTCTCTCTCTCTCTCATTCTCTCTCTCTCATTCTCTCTCTGTATCTGTCTGCTTGAAAATGAATAAATAAAAAAAAAGAAAGAGAGAGAGGGAGACATCCTGAAGAATTCACCGGAAAACTCTTGTATCTGATAAACGCTTTCAGCAGGATGATAAGATACATAGTTAACATGCAAAAATTAATAAAGAAAGCACCCGGAGATACAGGCATAATAAGTCCTTTTATACAAAGGACGATAGACACTCAGGAAGAAATCTCAACAATTGATAAATGTTATCTCATGAAATTAAACTTCCAACACAGCAAAGAAAGCGCCTCTTTGAAAGAACAGAGAGCATGCAGAATTGCTAGCTGTGTGTCTGATAATAGGCTAATACCTGGATTATAAAAAGCAGGCAAAAAAACCTGAATAACAGCAACCCAAACAACACAATCAATAATGGAGCTAGAAATCTGAAGAGGTCTTTATCAAAAAAAAAAAAAAGTCTAAATGGTCAAAAGGCATATGGCGATCTGTTCAACAACACTAGCCATCAGAGAAATGCAAATAAAAAAATACCCTGAGATTCCATTCCCTCCCCGTCAGAGTGGCAGTCCTTGAGAAAACAAACAGAGACAAGTGCTTGTGGAGATGTGGACAAAGGAACCCTTACACACTGCTGGTGGGAATGCAAACGGGTTTATCCACTTGGGAAGTCAGCATGGTGGTTCCTCAGGGACCTAGGCTTACATCTTCCATAGAGAGAGAGCACTCCTGGAGAATTAACCAAGACTCCAAGTCCATACCACAGAGAGAGTTGCACAACCATGTTTATTGCAGTATTTTAAAAACAACTAAGTTCTGGAACCCACCCAGGTGTCCACCAACAGAGGTCTGAAGAAAATGTGGTCTCTGTCCACAATCAATACTTTCCTGTAAAAAATGAAAATATGAAGGAAAATATATACAGCCTTAGCTACTGATATTAACTGAACTATGTCAGTCTCAGGAAGGCAGACTTCATATATGTTCTCTCATATGGTTCATAGATTATATACTTGCATTATATATGTGTGTGTGATAGTGTTTGTGTATATGAAATGAAAGTAGGAGCCCAATTCCAAATTATCTAGGGAATGAAAGGACGTGAATGAGAGAGGAGAGATAAATAGGGATGCTAAAGGAATGGGCAGAAATTCTATAAGTGTATTATTTATGTGTGTAAAAATATTCTCATGTAACTCAGCACCATGGACACAGGATGTGTACTAATGGTTGGGGGTGGGGAGTGAATAGCACAGCCATTTGCTTGATGAGGAAACCCTCATTTCCTTTATATAAAGACAATGACAAAAACTGTAACACAATTGTAAGATATAAGTTTAAGATTGATGATAGACTGGATATATGACAGATAAAGACAGATGCATATATACACTTCTACAGACATGGGTAAGTCAACTATATACATAGTTACAGTAGAATTTTGCACCTATTATACATACATCAGAATGGATATAACTTTGATTTCTTTAAAAAATAACTAGATGATTATTGAGGTATGTAAGAAAATGCAGTCTATGATAATGCAGGCAACCAGAAACTATGCTATACACCTTCTTGGTTTCAGGGTTGAGCGATGTCCCTTGAACAGGAACCTGACAGAGCCACTTGGATTTTAGCAAGAGCATTTCCACAGCAGGAAGGGCTGAGCAGACCTGGGAGGATGGAGAACGGCCGGAGAGCTTCACCCCTCTGTGAATGGCATCCTTGGCAGGGAGGTTTCAAGGTACGCATTGGCTAATATCAGGATAAAGAGACAGTGGGATTTATTGTCAGTTTCTGACCAGACAGGCAGCCACGGAAAGATGACATTAATATTTGCTCAAAGTCATCTTCGCGTCGCTTTTTCTTTCAACCGAAGGATAATATGTGTGAAAACTCTTCAAGCTTAACACATTCGGCCTTCTTGTCAGATGGATGGTCAAAGTGTAATGATGGAAGGAAGGAAGGAAGGAAGGAAGGAAGGAAGGAAGGAAGGAAGGAAGGAAGGAAGGGAAAGTTATTCCTTCTCTAGTTAATCAGAGCTTCTGTCTCATTGGTAGCTCTGAATCTCATCCTTTTATTTTTGCTGTTGATTGTAGATTATATATATATATGCAACAAATGTATGCAACCAAAAATATGCTATACACCTTCTTGGTTTCATGATATCTATATATCAGTCTTATATACCTTCACCCCTGGTCTCCATTTCCCTGAGGGCCTTCCTCAGTATATTCCTTGGTGTTCACTGAGGTGTATTAGCACCTCTGTAAGTTTGGGGGTGGGTAGGCTATGCCTCAGGATATTTCTACCCACCCTGGAGCTTCTACAATCTTCTTGCCCCCTTTTCCCCAAGAGTCCCCTGAGCCTTGGTTACAGGTATTATCAGCAGTTTGTTTTCAGTATCGAGTTCTCTGTAGACTGTCATTCTTGACAAACTTCTTTGCTTGAGTTGGTGAGAGAGTATCACTAAGAATTTTTAAAAGGAAATAAATGGGTGTTCTGAAATTTAAGGAAATTCTATGGTTAAGTCATTCAACTCTAACTGTATTCTACAACTCTTTGAAATAGAGGTCAAGACTTTTGTGGTTCACAGAATGACTTCTAAATTAATTTATTAAGATCTCTAATGTGTTCCTAAAATTAAAATTACTCTATGGGTCTAACTATAGCATTATAATAAACTTTAAATTCTGCCACTTTCATTAACCTTTGTAAACTGGAAATGAAACTCCATTTCACTCTTGAAATAAATCATTTTCACTTTTCGCTTCAATTTTGCTACCTATTATGCCACACATATGCTGTTATTTCAGTAATTATAGGAGCTCGACTGCTTTAGGTATTTAAGATATATAATATAATATTTGCTTTAAAAGCATGGAGGAACAATTAATTTGGGAGTCTATAATTGCTTTGTCAAGTTTTCAAAGCACTGGAAGGGTTTTAAGATGGATTAATGCAAGTAACTGAGTGTAGCAGGTGTTGACATAAACTTTTATTGTCTCTCGAATAGTAGCAGCCAGAAGACGGGATAACTTAGCTATTCAACCATGGAATCACTTTCCCTCAGGCATCTTCACTTACCTGCAATGTGTCTAGCGTAATAGACAAGCAAAGTTTTATGTACTATTTGAACACATTCATGTCCACGTGTACATAAGTAGATAAGATAAATGCTTCCTCAATTATTGCATTTGGGGTGTCCCTTCACAGCCCATGTGACTGTAGAGAGTTCTGAGTTTCAAAGTCAACACAGGGCAGGCAGCAGCCTAGAAGTGGAATCTGAGGATGTGTCTGTTGGCTTGCCTGACTCTGGATTGTTGCGAATGGGTGAGTTTAGTCAATAGGTTTACCTTGAAGTTGGATTTATTTCACTCTTATACAAATGATTCTTTTGTGAGTACATTTCACAGGTCTGAAATGTACACCTGAAGAACCCTCCTGATCTGTAAACATGGCTTTTCTCACATCTCTTATAGTCCTTTCTCATTCTTTCTCTCCTGTACTACAGGATGCTATAGATATTAAATGACATACACCAAGGGAAAATAAAAATGATACATCCATTTAATTCTCATATATTTGTATTTCTTGTAGTAAGAATCAGAAAGAGTCTTACACACAAAAATGATAAGGACTGAGAAATGTAATAAGCCAGGAAACAATTTCTAAATGTTTAAAAATTACTCACTGTCATTACTATTTTAAAATAAAACGAAAGACAAGTTATATCTAAATAAAAGTGGAATAGGAAGAGGGAAACTATTGAAACAATAATATAAATCAGTTAAATTATTAAAATTAAAATAATTTAAATTTAAATAATTTAAATCAATAAGTATGTAACACCATAGGGTGATAATGTGCTCACAAAATAGTAACTCACAAAACTGTAGCTAAAAATTTTAAATGCAATCATGTATGTGAGATAATATACAATTCATAATTTGCTGATGATTTAAAGGACAATTAATATGATGACAAAATTTAAAACTTCAATAATTTCATTAAAATGCAGGCCCACCATGATTTCCCTGGAAGTAAGAAAGATTCGATATATTTATACCTGTGATGGTTAAATTTTTTTGTCAACTTGACCTGTTAGCAATCCACAATAATCTTGAGAATTCCTCCAAATTCAAGAGAGAAAGGAGGCTCAGGGGATTCAGAAAGTCATGTCAGCTAGAAACAAACATCCTTTCCTGGGAAGGCAGTGCAGGAAGGAATTTCTGGAAACTCAGAAAGTCAACAAGTCTGGAAAGGGTTGTAAGACCCCATCCCAAAGCTGAATAAATGGTTAGGAAATTCCCCCAACACACCCTGCTTTTTTTCTAGTGTGTGTGTGTATGGGGGGTTATTATTGATGGGTTTCTCTCTCTGCTTGGACAAGTGAAAAGGGCCAGGCCCTTTTCCCATTATGGAACTTCTCCTGCATCTGTAACTTCAATAAATCCCTTCCTCCCATAACTGTGCTTGGTTTGGAGATTTATCCCAGGGGTATGTGGCTGACTGCTGCAACACCTATCTATCTGTATCTTAATATCTTACCTATCGACCTACATAGTAAACTTATTTCTAAATAGGATAGTCAAAGGAAAGGTAATTACAATGTTTAAAAAATTATTACAGTCAGTGGGAAAGTAAGTAAAACTTGATTTATTTCAATGAGGAAGTATTGCATATTAGCTTTGCAAAAATGGCTGTTTCAAGTAATAAGATAACAATAACTATAATTCTAATAAGAATGGATTGTTATGAGTCAGGAAGACCTACTAAACACTAAAGAGAGATTAACAACATATGGCATTAAGATTATTATAATGCGACATTTTCTGACAACTTTTCAAGGACTGTAAATATGGTATTCAACTAAACCTAACTTTCTTTGAAGAAGAGTATTTCACACTCACTTTTTATATTCTATGTGCTTACCCTGGAGTATAGCTTATTGTCAATCAACCATGGCTGATCTCATGTCTCCAGTGAACTGGCTATAAATGGTGTAAGGAGAAAACAGAATTTTCAGTCTTAATAGACTTCTTGTTATTTAGAAAAAAATGTACTTTGGAAATTATTCATGTTATATTATGGTAATTGTTTTCCCTCCAAAGAATTTATGAGGCATTTTTAGCTTGCTGGATATAGGTAGGTGATACACAATCACTATCTCTTTGCTTTGATATTGAGAATATTTTTCTATTACAACATTAAGAGAAGTCATCTCATGCCCTGAGCCATGAGCTCACATAGTTGTTTAAAGTGCATATTTTAGATAAAACATGTCAAAGAAATAATAAGATTAAACTTGAATATTCTTAACTTGCATTTCTAAGCCCATAGGACCTCAAAATTATCAGTATTTTTTCACATGTTCATACAATAATTGTGAATATTTTTTATAGAAGATAAGCCTGAAATATAATTGATCCTGTTGAAAGACACTTGCCTGGAACCCTGTTTAACTTTCCTCTTGTCTGATCGAACAGAAATAGTTACTCTTGAAGGCAAAAAAATTCCAGACACCCAACTATGACTTCTGCTTTACTTATTAGAAGTAGATGGCTTCTATTAGGTACAAAACCATGTGTATCAATCTATTCAAAAAGGTAATAATGCAACAATTGTTAAGAGTCCTAACTGATTATGAATGTATAAGACAATTTGGGGTACACTCAACTTATTTCCACTGCGAGTTGTTTTCTCCTGCTCACAGCCCACGGGCAACTCAGAGAGAACTTGGAAGTCTAGAAGGCCACACTTCAATCTGGGAGCGGTCTAGCAGGTGAATGGGTCCACAGATGCAAAGGGCCTGTGTCACTCATCGCTCATCTCTGTAGACACAGCAGAGCTTAGTTAAGAAAGAGGAAGTCACTGCCTCCAGGGACAGTGTGTCCTCAACCCTCAGTAGGACTCTTTTCCCTGAAGCCCTCAGCATTCCCCATCGACCCTTGCACTAAACAACTTTCAGAGCTTCAGGTGGGAATAATGAAAGCTTTTGCAATGGAAAAGCACTAAAGGAATGGCCGTTAAACCACACGATTCACCCAGCATCTCTGATATCCCTCAATGTTTAGAAGTGGGAATGGTGTGGAGCAATTTCTGCCTTTCCAATTTCTCAGAAACCACTTTTTTCCCTCGAGTCAGAGGAATTCCTCAATTCCTTTAATGGTAAATAGCAGATCAATTGAATAAGATTTCAATTCTTTACTATTTTTTAATCAGAAGAATATTTTCTCGACAGATATTAACCTAAGATAAAATTACTTTGACCAAATTGGAAGCATGTTCAAATTGAGAACATGGAAAACCTTCTTTGCTAATGAGGAATTTGATTAGATCGGATAACTGGGAAGTTATCTTTGACGGGAAAGACCCATTTTCGGGCTCAAACAGTGCCATTATCCTCATTGCTGCCAAACCCCAAACTGTCAGGACAAAGCTCTTAAACTGTAAGTGTTGAATAAACTTTTCCTTGAGTAGAAAAATTCTTATTCACCTACCGGCAGGAAGACAGGCTCTATAAGTAGAAGCACCATGGAATTATTTTGAGGATTTCTGTGTCAATAACCTTGAAAGTTAACCTCCATTTGAATTGCGTCTTCTATGACATGTCAAAATAGTTCAACCTACTGATGATCATGTCCGCTTCTGGAAACTAAAGGATTTAGTATCCTTATGAATTTCTAACTCCAAGTAACTGTTGGAGAAGTGCAGTGATGCATCACAGGAGACGCTGAATGCAGGCTGCAGGAGGGCTGTGTTCTGTGGTCTCATGTCCTCATCAGAGCTGCCACGTCTGCTAAGGACCAGGTGAAGGCATTTCCTTCCAGGCCAGCGCCCCAGAGATGGACGAGACCTCCAGGAGACATGGTGGCCAAAGGAAAAGTTGGCCACAAATGTCGGCAAACCATGGAACGGCTGAGATGCTATGTGTGGTTTCAACAAATAACACTGGGAAATCTATTATCTATCTGATGATCAGAAATATGTAAATGCATAATTCATGTAAGATAGCACATTACCCGTAAATCATCCAATAATATAAAGTGGGAGAAATAACGCACAAAACCCAGAAAAGCACAGCGCCACTTCTCTGCTTTTATTTTATTTTATTTTATTTTTTTGGTTTTTCAAGGTAGGGTCTCGCTCTAGTCCAGGCTGACCTGGAATTCACTATGTAGTCTCAGGGTGGCTTTGAACTCACAGCGATCCTTCTGCCTCTGCCTCCTGAGTGCTGGGATTAAAGGCGTGCACCACCACGCCCGGCACTTCTCTGTTTTTTGAATGCATTTCCGGAACTATAAAGATGTAGAGGAGAATATCATACTATTCATTATGTACACTTAAAATCATATAGATCAAGTGCCAAGGACTAGAATTAATAGCAAACATAAAATGGAAAAACGCCTAAGAAAATGAATTGAAAAATATTAAAATTCTTAAAACAGTTCAAAGATTTACTATGATAGATCTGTTTTTCCAGTAGATTTCTAAAGCATTTGGAAAAGGAATTATATATATATAAAATGTTTAATATAAATGAAAGAAATGCTAAATATAAATAAAATGCTTCCCTTGCCTGTCAAAATACAAGCACATACATACAGTACAGGAGAAGAAAGACTCAATAAGCCTTCACCCAAAGCTAAAAGTATTAATAACTGACATAACTTTTCTAGCAAACAATTTAGCATGTTATGTTACTAAAAATCTAGTCACTAAAAATATCTATTTTGAGGTAAAAATACGAAATGTATATTAATGATTTTTGACAATACAATGTTAGTTTAGTAGGTCTTAAAAATTGTGTTTTATAATAGGTGAATGCAAAAATTTTAGTGGCCATTTGAATTGAGAGAATCTTAAAAAACCCTCAGTTATAGGAATTAAATATTAAACTGAAAAGTAAGGTATATATTTAACATTATTATGCATCTAACAGATTTAGTTTTAAAACTCCACAAGAATTCTACTTAAATTGAAATGCTTAAGATCTACTAATTTTTAGAATGATCTTTGAAAATATAGTAAAATATTTACTCTTCTCTATTTCCCCATATATTTATATACCATACACTGTCAGACATTGATTTATGACCTTTTAAAATACTGTGTTAAGACTATTATAATTTTAGAGAATACTTTAATGTAAAGGAATAAAATGCTATCTAAATCTATCTTCGTTGACATGTTTACAGCTCATTATTATCTTTAAACTACGTATGTATTTCTGCATCCATATTTTCTGAATTCTCAGTTGCTCCTCTTATGGAAAAAAAAGTCCTTTCAATATACGTGATAATCTGCCAATATTAGCTGAGCCTAAATTTCTCTATTCATTTCTTCCATTTTGTGATACAATCTTACTATGAATTGCAAGAATATAATATTACAGGGACCTCCTGAACATAGACAAAGCAGATCAATAGCTTTATATTCCCTCCAAGGTGTTTTACTTAAATAAGACACTAAAAAGGGAAGCCAACATAATCCTTCTACAGCGTTCTTCCCAATACCATATGGGATGCAAGAACATGCAGAGAGTAAGCACTCGGTCCGAATAAATAATGCATCGCCCCAAAATGCTGCAGTGAACATAGGTACCTGGACAAGCAGTCTATTCTCTGATGTTAGACTATATCCCGTGTCGCTTCCAAATGGGTGGTAAAGGTGATCGCCAGTAAAATAAATATCTGTGGCAAATGACACATACCTATTTAATGACACTTGGAGTTCACGTGAAGTTTGGCAGTGTAATAAAAGCCTTATCTCTAGCTTTCACTGTTGTGCACAGAGTCAAACTGCAGACTGGAAGGCAGCTTTACAATCTTCCTCAATCTACCCCATAAAAGTAAGACTGGATTTGCTTAGCATGAGAACAGATCAATAAAAGCTAAGTTATCCAGCAGATTAGATCACTAACTCAGAGATCAAAGATGTTAAATACAACTTGTATAGAGAAACTGGATCAAAAGTGGAGCTCAGACACACGGTACATATTTGCAGAACCCAAAATAGCCTTTACTCTAGACCAACAATTTACCTTGACTCCCATCACGGCCAGTTTACGTTCAAGTCATTTACAAAAGGCTGACAGCATTCAACGTATACATAATGTATGCATATTTTAAAGAGATTTCTGATTAAATGTCTGAATTGTGCCCCTAATGCAGAAGCAGAAAATAACCAGCGTTCTGCATCGCATGGAAAGGTCATTTTATAATTAACTCATTAAATGTTTAATGTCAGATATTCATGGTAAACAAATCACATAACACAGAAATATAAGATGTTACAGGTTTATTATGCTCTGCGTTTTACTTCATGGCAAATCTAAAGTGAATTTTTGTTGAACTAAGTCTGTGTAACTGAAGTTTATGGTTGTAATTTTGCCCAATTGCTATTATTAATTATTTAATAATAATTGCACAATTATTTAAAAATTTTGAGTAAGCAAAAATAGTGTCTCACCTTGCTCATTTCCTCCACATGATACTTGGTCCCAGTTATGAACAGGTATAGAAATAATTGTTAACTGTTTCTTGATGAACTTTTCCCATAAGAACGCAAACAAATAAGTGAAAAGATCCAAAACATCCTCATGCATCTAAGCCAAGTGTGGTTTCCTTAAGGATCCTGGCCACATTACTGCCTCTCCATGGCCTTTGGGTGAAGTCCTGTTAAACCTCTGAAGGAATGGCTTCAGCCCTGGGGGACAAGGCAAGTGTGGTGTCTGTTTGCCCAGAAAAGACATCTGGTCCTGGTCCAGACGTTAAAAAGGCTGCACTGCCCACAAAACACATGTACTTCCTCTCGTTTCTTCACTTTATCCCCCAAGTATGAGAAGCATTGACATTCACACGAAAGAAGCAAAGATGTCAACAAATATTCCCATAAACATAACCCCCAATAATTATTTTTAATAATTTCTACATTCATACTTTCTTTTCAGAGCTTCTTATAAAGTTATAATAAATAATTCTCTTAATAAAAATGACATTATGAACATTGATATATATGCAAATATCTACTGCACATGAAATTTACATACATATTTTAAACATACGCACGTAATCTACCATTGACAAATATTACTTTTCTTTTGTAAAAGTTTCTCATTTAGAAATATAATACATTAGCACTCATTTAAACTGCTTTTTTTTTGAGATAGGGTCTCACTCTAGCCCAGGCTAACCTGGAATTCCCTATGTATTCTCAGGCTGGCCTCAAACTCATGGTGATTCTCCTACCTTCACCTCTCTGGTGCTGGGACTAAAGACGTGCACCAAAAATACCTGAACCACGTGCAAAAATATATACTATGATAAATACGTCTGGCTAGTAATAACAAAGTGAATAATTCTTCATGAGTTAAGATTCTTTTTTGACAATATAGCTTCAGAAGATATGAAAATTATATTTTCTTTATTTGAAAAATAACAATATTGTAAAAAAATTAAAAGTGAGAATTTAAATGGTCATGAGCCAAGGGGTTTGAAGCCTATTGGTGTAAACCGAAGGCATTCAAAGGAAACTGACAATAAGACAGAATAATAATAGCATTCACACACTATTCAGCATTCACAGAGTACACAGCACAAACAATCACACAGTATAAAACACTCACACAGTCCACAACACCCACACAGAACACAACATCCACACAGCAGATAACATAACAAGAAGCTTCCCCTGCTGAATTATTCCTTGATGACATCATCCCTCTCTGTGCGGAGTGGACTGCCAGTATTTCCCATTAACATGGAGTATTCAAAAATTACCTTAAATAATCCTGTGTTTATCCAGGTGGTTTTTTTTGTAAATTATAGTCTAATTAATTTTTATTTTCTTTTATACATATATTTTAAAAATCTGGGTGACTTCTTTGAAATTGATCATGCATAGAAATCAAGCCATGCTATGTGAGAATTATGAAAATGAGAGTGTGGCCTTTTTCCATTCCATTTTTTCTTCCGTTTGTCTGGTTCTACCTCTCCTCATCTGATGGCATTAGTTATTGGTCTTATTTGGAGTTGCTGATCCTTGCATTAAAAGCTCAGACACACTGAGCCCGTGTTGTTTCTGGAAAGTCCATGTGGTCACTAGAACACAGGTCCGTTTCTAAGAAAAGGGAAACACAGCGGGGGAAGCACCCCCCATGAGGGATCTTTCCTCCCTTATAAAAACCAGGTGGAGGTGGCTGATCTCAGACTGCGGTGTGACAGGCGCTGGTAGTGCTGCCAATCTGTGCTTGTCTCGAAGGCAACCGAAAGTGACTGTTACCACAGAGATGGAGCCTGGATTTCAAAACAAGTGCTGCTTACATTTGTACTGCTGTTTAAAAAATCAGTACTTTTAAAATGACTTCATTTGATCTGAAATAAACTCCTTCCCTTAGGCAAACTTTTAACTGAGACCGCCCAAGCCCCTTCTTCAACTGCACTAAATATATATATTTTTTCTTTTTATCTATTAATGTATAATGGCCCCTGTGATTTCTATTCATGAAAATAGATTGATAACACAATTGATCCCTCTTCTTTTATGCCTAGTACTATTCCTCGTTATGCTTTTTATTATTCAGGCCAAAAGGTTTAACTATATACTGTCATCGTCTCATGTATTTGCTCAAGTCAGAGGTTTACCCTTGCAGTTACTAACAGCCGACATGAATGTGGTATTATCTTCTGGTCATGCACTATCATTCCGAGTCGAAAGGCATTTCAGAGTGGTATTAGTGGTCACGCGTCTGTGAGTGCAGAGGAAGTCGTGTTACACGAGAACTGACTGTTAAGAATGAAGTGGGGGAGCAGAAATAAATGTGAACTACGTGGTGTCCAAGGACCACTTTCTTCAGAAAGACTAAATTACACTTTGCTTTCTGAAATTTCACTTCCAGTAATCCATGCTAAGAAGTTTTGAATATTTTCTTCTCTTTGAAACTGGATTGAGAAATATAAGTGTATATCCCTTGATATTATAATAGGGTACTTCAATATTTACTTTAAAGTCAATGTGTTACAATTTACATGTGCTTTAATTTAAATTATTCTGATGTCAGAAAATGTGGAATAAACGAATGTGGAAATATTCTTTATCCAGACACTTTCACGACTAACTCAGAAAGAAAACTCTTGATACTTTTTCTCACTTACAAACAGATTAGTTGAGAATATTTACATGAAGGATACATTGAGGTTGATTAAACAAATTCGTTCTTAAATTTATAAGCTATCCATGACACGTAAGTTTTACAGTCTTACCCATCTTTAATTATATATTCCCAAAAATGTGGTAGTGTCCATATAAAGTGGTAAAAGCATTATTTTCTGCAAGTACTTTCACACATCAAAAGTAGAAAAACCAATGTAATCACACATCCGACATCAAAATTAAAATCATTAGGACAAGAGGAATATTTCCAACTCACAAGGGTCAGTAATGGCCAGTTGGAGAACTAGAATGATCCATAGGATGTTGAATTACGTTTTAACAGTAAAAGAATTAGCCTCACACAGTCATCTCTCAAAAGGATAAACTTATGTCCGAATGTGATCAGCAATCTGTTTCCTTGTTGCTGGTGAATTCCAAAGCAATACAGTAGAAGAAAACTTACGTAAATTTCCCAGTATGTGTGGTTTCTAACCTACCTAGCTCTTTTCCATTTCAGACCTAAAATGTGAAAATAGCAATATTACAAAATAGCCTAAGACTGAGGTTGAGCAAGGAAGGAGACTGGGAGGTGTTAATTAGCTCGGATCTGTATTGCACACTTAAAGGGGGAGCAGAAAAGATAGTATGTTCAACAGAAAAATCAGAGAAGTCAACAGAAACCTGGGTTTAGCAAGGATGTTATGAACATCCAAGACGTTTTTAGAAAAAATCTTTGAATATTTAAAAATATTTTTGATTGCCAGATAAAGATAAAAAGAGCAAAGCCTGGGCTGAAGATATGCTCAGCAGTTTAGACTCTTGACTGAAATGCCGAACGATTCCCCAGGACCCATGTCAAGCCAGATGCACAAAGTGGCACTTGCATCTGGAGTTCATTTGCAGTGACTAGAAGCCCTGGTGCACTCATTCTCTCTCTCTCTCTCTCTCTCTCTCTCTCTCTCTCTCTCTCTCTCTCTCTCTCTCTCTGTTTCTCTCTCTCCTTCTATAAGTAAACTAAATAGCAAAGCCTAGTAACTATCATTTATATCTAAGGATCACCATTCATAAATATGATTTTGAATAACTCAGGTGTTGCAAAAAATAAAAATAGTTCAGTCGTATCCATTGAACTTAAAATGTGATGAAACGGTGTGTACATGTTGAGTCTTCGTAAGACACAGGTGTAGTCATGACGTATCAAGCTAATTCTGTGTTAAGCTCATGCCATATGGAATATTTTACAAAGGGAGGGAGTTTAGTCATCTAATTAGAAATGACATCAAGCAACTGAACTCATTAAGCAGGAGCTCCCTAAGCACTCCGCCTCGCCTCATTAAAAGGTTTACACATTCATATCTGCAACAAAATTATTCAGTACCTATTTTAAATAATAAAGGGGGAGATTCAAGGTTAATTGACATCCTAATAGAAAGCATATCAATTAAAAGTATCTGCAAACAGGCTCTTGAAACAATGACTGTTTGAAGTCTAACAGGTCTGTTTGTCAACTTTCAGGAATAAAATGGAACGGAGTTCCTTAGCAATATGGGATTTGAGAAATTTAGCAGAAACCCTCAGTTGGAATCAACTAATTACTTATTAATTGGACCAAGTAACGGACAGTGTTGTCAACATTATGACTAATTTGTTTTGCTAATTTTTATGTTAATGCTTTTGCCACGTATCATGCTATGCTTCACACCTTTTCCATTGTCGTGTGTCAAGAAAAAGAAAAACACACATTGCATTTGGACTCAAATAATTTGTTTCAAAACATGGCTGATTCTTATTACTTATGTCATGTTGAGTGATTTCCCATTTGACCCTCAGCTGTGCTTATGAAAAGGAAAGACAATCACAGAATTCATGAAAAAGAGGTAGAAGCCAATCACCCAGCCTGCTTTCCGTAGCTGCATAAGTCGGATTCCATAAGGGAGCTCAAAGAAGAAGAAATGTTCCAAGATGGTGACAAGGCCAGGCATGGTGTCTCCCAACAGGAATTCCAGCACTTGGGAGGCTGAGGCAGAAGGATTGCCTGCATCACAATGAGCTTGAGGTCTGCCTGGCTAGATGGCAAGATGCTTCTAAAACGGGGCTGCACCAGGATGAGGTGGTGAGACCCTGTTGCTGAAGACCCACACAGGCATGGGCTGCAGGTCACTGAGGATCAAGCTGGAGCTGAGCTGGAAACCTGTTGACCAGCTGACAGAAAGCTGGGAAAAACTATGGCTGCCTGCAGCCCTATGGGAGAGAGAAGTCATCAATGGTGGTGAACAGCAGTGGCCCTTGCAAGTCTTAAGACTGGCCAGCCAGGCCAAATGTGCCAACTGGGGCAATAATGGTGCGTCTTTTGGGGGAAAACCAACTGCTCTCTAATTGGAGTGGAGGCCCGCTCCACAGGAGGGAATACATGCCTGGTACTGAAGACCTAGTCAAAAGTCTAGGGAGGTCATGAGTCCTAAGGGAGTAACACCTGCTATTGTCTGGCTAAATACATATATTATGCCCACCAAAAAATAAAATAAAATAAAATAAAAGAGATAATGCATGCAGGGAAATTTGCCTGATACTCCATCCACATTAATGTCTTTGTAAAAGAAAGCTGTTGTGGTTTCTATTCCTATTACTGTTATTTTTGTCCTCAACTCCATAGATATTTGAAACTTAGTATGAGTAACTAATGCTTAATTGAGCATGCATCAAAACTAAATTGTGCCTTCACGACAAAGCAAACATGAGGAAATAATAGTAACAATATTAACTGGAGCAGGGTCTTCGGGATCCATTCAATTGATAAACACAGGAAGGCAAACTTGTTCTACCTGTGACAGCTATGGGCCACGCAAACACTGCCGAATCTAGGTCCAATACTAGTCAGTAAAACAGCTTTACAACTACTGAGATGTCACCTTCCCTCCATGGTTTTTTAATTGATTCCCAAAATTCTGGTTTTGAAAATGTACGAGTTTTGGGCTGGTCTTGTTAAATGTCAGTCGCTTATGTTAAAATCCAGTAGTTAATATTCATATTGTGTATTCATTGTTGAACTTCCCAGCAGATGTGATTAGCAAGCACTTTAAGGACCCTGAATTGTCACCATATCACACCATGTGCTTTGAATCCCCGTGCAGTCAGGGCCTTGCTGCTGGTGCAAACATCCAGTCAGACACAGCTTAGGGGAGGAAAGGGTTTATTAAAGTCTCACAAAATCCAGGGAAGCACCTTCAAGGGAGGAAGAAGCTGGCTCATATCAGCAGATCATGGCACAGAGACATCACCAAACAGCCAGCACCACAAACCCCAGACCTGAGCTCAAACTGCTCTCTACACACCTTAGGGCTGGCCTCAAGATCCCCCCCATGACACCCCCTCCCCGAGCAGGGATCTGCCTGAGCCTATGGGACCATCCGTTCAAACTATCACAACTGCTGAACGTTTGATGTCCCTTTGTGGCACGACTTTAGAGAACTTGTGTTTTATTCACAGTTGAGTGTGAGACATCAGTTTCTTAGGACGCTCTACTTGTTGTCTTGAGTTGTCTGAAATGACAGCCAAGCTGGTTAGACAGGTCTGCACTACTGTCTGTGCTGCTCGCTACCATCTTCACTGGAGGTATTTTCTTGAACAATTAGAGCTCTGAGGAAAAGCCCTCACTGGCTTGCCCTGTTTGAAGACTTCGGTTCCCAGCACCAAAAGAAAACTGAGACAATCAGGTGAAGAATAAGAAATTGTGCTGCAGATCTGAACGCCCAAGTTTTAGAGTAAATGATCAAAGGAAACACGAGAGTCAGAAAGGTGTGTGAGAGAAGGCAGAGTCACCAAGACAGTTGGGGTCACCCCACACTGTGAAAATGCTTTCTTCATGTGTGTATCTTAGTGTAAGTCTCATTGGCTTTCTGACCTTAAAAGTATTTTCCATGTTGTATATTTGGGAACTTGCTAGAGAAGCAGCTGCTCATTGATTCGTTCCTTCATGTGACATTCCATCCCAGTTCAAACTTTCCGATTTCAGCAAGGAATTTAAAGAGGAATCCGAGGAAGTCTGTTTAGTGACCTGGTGATTTCTTGATGCGTGCTTTTGGGCAAGGAAGAAAGTTCCAGGTTTGAAGGGAGAGCATGGCTTCAGCTAAATGCATGGTATCTTTTCATCTTTGCATTTCCAGCTTTTAAGATAAAAATGAATCCCACCACACTCAATGACTCTAAGACTGCTACTGATGGCCTTACAAGAACGTGCCTGATGAGGCTGTAATATACAAGGTAGAAATGGGAAATAATAAAGAATTGCATTCAACTTTTAATAGAAGCAACGATAAATCTTTCCAGCTGGGACAAGTCATTCCCTTCCATGAAACCCAGTGGGTGGAGGGAATTTTGTTTTTCTGTGTCTGGTGTCCCCGTAACTGGAGACTGGTGATTAAATTCATTTTGGGGGGCTGTCACAATAAACATACCTATTGCATGGCTTCAAGAATAGAGGCTCATTTTCCCACAATTCTAAAGGCTGGGAGTTTGAGAACAAGGTTCTGGCGAAGTGGTTTCTTCTCGGCTCCCCCATGGCTTGCTGACAGCAATAATTTCCACGCACCATCAAGTTGTCTGCCTTTGCTCCTATCTCAAACCCTTCTTTATAAGGGTGCTAGTCCACTGAACTGGGGCCCACCTTCATGACATTATATATTAGTGACGAATTGAACCCTCTCCAAAGACAGGCAGATGCTGAGAGCAAAGGTTAGAACTTCAGAACAGGAATTTTGAGTGGACACAATGCACATAACAGAAATAATTCTCTTTAGATGCCCTCAAGTCAAACCCTACACTTTTTTTTTTCTAGGTACCTATTTTATTAATCTGTTCCAGACATTAAATAGAAGCTACAAAAGGATAGATACCCCTAAATCTACTTTTTTTTAATATATATTTATTGTCCATAATGAGTTACATTATTTAGTGGGCAAACCATGCATTGTTATCCCGAATTCCCCAATCCCCCCCTCCCCATCCCTGATCAGTTGTATATCCTCCTCCGTGGGTTGTCTGTATTAGTCCTTGTGGCAAGGGATCCTGTATATCTTAGTACTCATCCCAGTCTTTTGTCTTCCATATTAGATAATAAATGCTAAACCAGAAGCTTAAAAAACGCTCTGGATGATATGCCCCTCGCATTCAGTCTCCAAGGGGTTCTATGAGATTATAGGGTGATAAAAGTGACATATTACCTCCCAGGAAAGAAGGGACTCATTCCTTTTTTTCATCCTGAACAACTGAATTCTGTCAACATATCCTTATATTTGGCAAAATATGAGTGTGTGCTTGAATCAAATAAGAAAATCAATGCATGTGTTTAAATCCCGAGTGTGGCTGGGACTATGAACGCTTCAGAAATATATCATTTGCCTCTTCATCAATCCACACTCGTCTTTGTCCGCACATAATTTTTACACATAAAAGGATAAGAGTGTAGCTATTTGCCAAAGCCTTGTTGTCCACGTGTGTTCCACAGGTACAAAATGTTTCTTTTTTTTCTCCTCCTGTTGTTTCAACGCTACTTAATGACCAAAACCTGAATACCAGGGACAATCATCAGCACTTAAGGCCCAATTCATAAAAATGATGGGAACCGTTTATGCACAAGTGTTGCTACTTTCATATGGAAACAAGGTACATAAAGAATCCTCCTTTGTAATTCATAAACCCTCTTTAAGGTAATTTTGCCGCTCAGATTTGTACCTCAGGAGAGCAAAACGAGAGCGAGAGAGAGAGAGAGAAAGAGAGAGAGAGAGGGGTGGGAAAGAAAAATATATACCCTACAGATATACTTGTCTTCCTATTTGCATAAAATAAAATAAAAAAGCAAGCCTTTCATGAAATATTAATTAAACATATATTAGACAGTGGTTTGTGGATGGTATAATCATTACCCACTTTAGTCAAGAATATAAAATATCCACAGAAAACATTTTAAAGAGGTCTCTCTCTCTTTCTCTCTCTTCTCTCTCTATGTCTCTCTCCCAGAGCCTTTTTTACGTAGGGTGATTTGCTTGTAAATATCCCATGAGAATAAAATGCTGGTACAAATACCCAGATTATGTGTCCAGACTTCTGACTGTCTACCCTGTGACGTTAGAGACACATCGTTTGCCTCCAGAATTTGCCCAGGAAATGTCTGAGGAACGAGGCTTGTGAGCCTGATGCCTGCTTTCACTGAGTATTAACACTTTTCAGATTTCCTTACTGTGATTAGGAGAAGTGGTGTGATTGAGAGAAGCACTTTCTCTGTCAGACACGAATGCATTACTACTGACCGTGCGTGACTAAGTTCCATATTATCAGTCAAGAGCCTGACTAACAAGGCCAACCGTGAAGAGTCCCACCTAAGGAGGCAAGTGCCAGCGCGTCTTGACATCTCAAGACACTGTTTTTCTTACAAGACAACAAAAACTAAAATAAAATACATCGTGTCCTGAGGCAGACTTAATCAATGAAAGTCATAAAGGAAAAAGAAACACAGTGTGAACAGCGGAATGAGGTTATTCTGTACCTGCCAGGGTCTTGGTCTTCTCTCTCTTCTACCCAACGTATCTGCAGGTCTAGATTTTTTTTTTTTTTTGTCGTAGTTGTGTTGTTTCAGCCTTGGGAGAATGAGATGTTTCATTTGCAGTTCAGATCAGCCGATGGGAACCTTGGGAAAATAGCAACCATTGCTGCATCGATGGGAGATGTCAGTTCCACTTTTTTGGAAGGGATGGTCATATGGATCATTTCTTGTTCATTTATTTGTAAGCAGAGAGAGATAGCAGAGGGACGGAGAGAAGGGGCATGCAGCAGGGCCTCCAGCCACTGTGGAGAAACTCCAGATGCATGCATCGCTTTGTGCATCTGGCTTGAAGTGGGTATAAGGGATTTGAACCTGGATCCTTAGGCTTTGCAGGCAAGCACCCTTAACTGCTGAGCCATATCTTTGGCACCTAATGACATCTTTTAAACTCTGATATTCAACTCTCCCCCTCCCCAAAAACACACAATTGACTTGTCTCCTTTTCTTGCTACATGCTTACTCCTGGGGTCTCTTAATTTTTTTTTCTTTTTTATGAATTATTGAGTTTATTTGGGGAGAAATCAAAATTGTGGAGTTTATTTAAAGAAAATTGGGACCTGGAAAGGAAGACTAGAATTTTTTAACGTTTTTTTAATTTTAATAAAATTATAAATATTAACAAAATAATATGCTCAGTATCATAAGTTATTAGAGAAAACCACTGAAACCAGGATGACATTCCCTTTTATGCATTAGATATTCTGCCCCACCATGGCTCTTACAATCTTTCCACCACCTCTTCTGAAAATTTCCCTGAGTCATGGTGGGTGAGTTTTAAGTTTGCATAATTGTTAGGTTCTTAAGAGTCTCTGGATTTGTGTTTTGGACAATTCTGGGCCCCCTTGGGGTCTATCTCCATTCTCCTTCCCTGGGATCTCTGCCTTGCTGTGGGAATAGCTCTTCTGCTCATCACCCCACTTCCCTTGGAGGTTGTGTTAGCTCTAGAGGCTAAGTTTGGGGTGGTTTGTCTCCTACTTGGTGTCTCCATCAACTCAGGTCCTATTGGTGGAATTTGGCTGTTCACAGTTCAAAAGTTTTTTTTTTTAAAGTTAAATTCTACCAAGATATGGTAGTGCCTGTGAAGAGAGAGGCAGGGATTTGGTAAATTCCAGGCCAGCATGATCTATGTAGTGAGCGCCTAGCCAGTCAGGCCCACATAGCACGACCCTATATAAAAAAAAGTAGTTAACATGATATTATGTAAGGTTTTACTGTTATTTTTTTATGTTTGTATATAACATGGAGCTTAGGAACATTGTAAGAACCATTCTGGCAAAAATGATGTGAATTTTCTGATATATAAGGTTCAAATTATAAACCCAACTAATCTCTTATATAATTAGATCAATGATTTTGTGTTAGTACACACATAAAACCATGACAAACTGTTTCATTACAATGGCTTGTCAAATCAATACTATATTTCAGACCATCATTAGCTATGAGCATCGTATGAATACTAATATAAAAATTCGGATATATTTCAATATATCATTTCCTTACCTCTATAGTGCTAATTATACCTGGATCTTTCTACAGTGATCATTGAAGATTTGCAAGTTAAGCTCTGGACCAATAGCCAATATAGTAACAAATAACCAGCATATCAATTTTCCTAATTATAACAACTATGACACCAGAAAATGGTAATCAATATAGTATGTGTCTAATTGCGTCTCCACCAACTGCAGAAATATTTTATTTGAGGCAATTAACAAATTGTGCTTTGACAGGTTTCAAGTTTCACCAATTTGCTTCCTTGTTATGTTTCTGCAAGGATATATGAATATTAATAGCAACTCTGTAAACAGGTGCTACAATTCTGCGCTTTGTGAAGCGGTTTTATCATGTGTGTGCCCCTAGTAATGCCCTAATTCTGTCACTGCTTACTCTCTCATAGCTCAAATGGCGATGACATCACTTCTCATGAGGGTGGCATCGCTATGCCACGCATATGCATATATATATGTATATATTCTTAGCAACCATTTTTGTAACAAACAGCAACTGCTCTTCAGGGCAGGTCTCGAGAATTTGAGAAATGATAATTATCTTTCTATTTGTGACACGAATATGAGATATAAAAGCACGCCTGATTTCATGTCTGTGCTTCATGATCTCTTTTTAATGAACTGTTCATCATAACCAGGCTTAGCAATATCCGCCTTGAACTGCCAATTTCAGCAAATCACAAACAAGATAGTAGTCCGGAAGTTTACAGCGTTCTTTCTGTTAATAAGAATAAAACTTCTTGTAGTTTTAAATTCCAGATCTGCTCTCTCATTTCCTGCTTATATGTTAAAAATTCAAGAAAAGTGTTTTTAAATGCTCATATCAATGTTAATGTGTCGTGAACTTGACCTTTTTTCCTTAACTACGTCCCTTGGAACTATGTTTCACTTATTTGCTTGTGGTTTTCAGTATCAAAATTGTTATTTATAGCCGGGCATGGTGGTGCACGCCTTTAATCCCAGCACTCGGGATTGCCATGAGTTCAAGGCCACCCTGAGACACATAGTGAATTCCAGGTCAGCCTGGGCTAGAGCGAGACCCTACCACGAACCTCCCCCCCCCCGAAATAATTGTTATTTATATGGACTGAGGATCAATGAAAATACTGTCTTATAACCAGAATATATAACAGAATATTGGTTTAAAATGGCATAAAATAATTGGGTTGGTACTGAAATGTGAATGCAAATCCTAAGACTTTTAAGCTTCAAGAGTAAGAAAGAGAGCCGGGCGTGGTGGCGCACGCCTTTAATCCCAGCACTCGGGAGGCAGAGGTAGGAGGATCCCCGTGAGTTCAAGGCCACCCTGAGACTACAGAGTGAATTCCAGGTCAGCCTGGACTAGAGCGAGACCCTACCTCGAAAAACCAGGAAAAAAAAAGAGTAAGAAAGATGGAAAACTTCACACTTCTGCACCTAGGCTAGGACCAGAGGGTCTGTTAATATGCTCTAAGACCAGTGCCCTGACATCATTGAACACTCAAGGAAATTCCACCACAGTGAGAAATTAAACACAAATTTTATGGATTATAGTCAGTCATCCTTAGGCAAGAAGAGACACTTCTAGACATTGATTCTTTCCATTTTTAACAGAATGCCAAGATTTCTGGAATACTTAGAAATATCATTGCAAAACATAGATAGTTTGTGTTCCTACCATTCAGAAGCTTCCAAACTGCTCATTTGAAATAGAAAACATTTATAGTAGGTAATGAAATTAATTATCATAGAAAGTACATACTAGGTAGCTATCAGCCTTATGTACATATATACATAATAAAACTGAAATGACATAGAACTTCAAGAAAACTTTGGCAGACACACACACACAGAGAGAGAGAGAGAGAGAGAGAGAGAGAGAGAAAGAGAGAGAAAGAGAGAGAGAGGTATAATGTATCAAGCACTTCATTTGTTGTTTTAGGAAGAATACATAAAATGTATCTAATTAAAATAATACAAGTTTTTAGTAAAAGCATGCAGTATTTATCCTCAAGTTAGGGGACCAAGTAGAGAAGATACTGAAGTAATTTTCTGAATTTCACTTATAAATAATTAGGAAAAAACCTATCTATGATGGCAACAACTACTATGTCAACTCTGGACCCCATGGAACACCCTCCACAGGAATTCTGAAGTCCTGAGGAGACTCCGGAAGGAGGTAGAGATGTGGGATGATTGAATTTGATGATTGTATCAATTTCAGTGTCTCTGTTAACAATAGAGGTCTGATTGGACCCCGGTGGACTTTATTGGGAAGTGGTGGGGATCTAATCTCCCTGGCAGTGCATTGATTGATTGAATGGGGACATTTCCCAGGACGGACAGAGGATGTGAGCCCGCTCACCGTCGCAATCACCCAGGACCTGGGTGGGGAAGTGCCCTGTGGCTTCGCCAAGCTCCTCCAAATCACAGGGATGGATTGTTCAGGAGGCTGACTATGAGAATTCCACGATTTCTCTCTCGGTGAATGGAATCGCTTGGATGTAAGTATCCTTAATAGCAAATTAAATCATTGAGTCTTGTTTTTCAGCAGACGTCTCCATCTTTCTCTCTTGCTCTAAGTGGAGCTCAGCCATGGTAGCCTGTCTTTGACCAGGGCTGCTGGAGACAGCAATTGAACGTGGCTTTCCATTTGTGTTTTCATTAATAGGCATCACGCAAGTGAGAAATAATGACAGTCCCACGAGTCGTGTTTCTTTTCAGCGAGCAAAGCAAAAGTCTGTGGTTGTTCAGACATGGAGAAAGTCGTCTTTGTGATGAGTTCACAACATGCCAGCGTCTTCTGTGAGACCAAACTGAACCCATGCCTTTCCGATGCCATGTGGCACAGGCAACGCCTCCACAAATAAATCAGTAGATTTGATTTGACACTTCAAGCTGCTGTCGTCTGTCGTTGGCAACGAGGAGCCTCGGGAAGAACCGACAGCAGAAAAGGAATCTGATCCAAGCGGCTTTCGAAGTCACTTTTTTTTTTTAACCATTTATCAAACCTCTTTGCTCTGTTAGACTTCACAAAATGACAAGCCTATTTCAGAGCCATAAACCTCGATGCCCCGTGCGGTTATGGCATGCAACCCAGAAGGCCTGGAGAGAAAATGAAGCGGTAATTGACTACAGCTGCTCACGCCTCCCATTTCCTCCCCGCACCCCAAGGCTCCCCGGCTGCTGTGGCTTTGCCCTCTCACGCACAGACCCCCCAGGATTGATCAACCGAGGGAATCCCAAGGCGGCTTCTGGGGTCTCCCCATGGCCCAGGCCACAGTAATCATACCCCCCAAAAGCCAATGATTGCTGTGTGTTTGATTGCTATTCACTTGGTACGTTCAGTGCTCTGGATGAAAGTGAAATGACAGTAATTTTCTTGGGCACGTGTCATTTTTAAGCTGGTGGAGGGCTCTGCCTTCACCTCCCGGGAAGTGCTCTGTCCTTTGGAAGTTCTATTAAGACATAGGATGGAACCATTGCATTTTATTGGGTTAGCCTTTCCCTGCACTGCCTATAAAAACAGACACAGCTTTAAAATCTCTCCCTCATGCCCACTTTCGTGGGGGCGGAGCTGACCTCATGAAGTTTACTACCTGTCTGTTAGTTAAGACTAATTAACTTTTTTACTTTGTTGTGAGGGTTCTCTAATCTGGAGGTTCATCTTATATAAATGTTGGAGATGAGCACTGGGCCGTGACTGGAACTTCTTTTATTTTCCTAGACTCCATGGATCATACGTGAAAGGAACTTTCTGGGAATGTGAAGTTGGTCCATCGGTCCTTGGTTCTGGAATGTTCCTTATTCTTTTGAAACTTGTTCTTATCAGCAACAGGTTGTGTTTTAAGCTCCTTCTCGGATGAGAAATGCTTTCCAATTCAAGGCATTGTGAAATATACAAAATAAAATTTTCAATAATTCATATATCTTTTTATAACTAAGGTACTGTTACTGCCCTAAACAATTGATTCATATTGGTTTTATGTAACACTAATCAGTAGTCATTCGTGAGAGTGTCAGAATAAATAAGTCACTTAATTTTACCTCTTTAGAGAAAGCGATTTATGTTTTAATTTTTGCTTAGCAAGATTCCTATTTAAAATTAACATTTAGAAAGCACCTTAATATAACCTTATTAAAATCATCATAATAAAATCATAACTTATTTTTATAGAGAAATTCTGAATATTATTCAAAAACTTTAGTAATACATTATAATATGACTTGTGAGTCTAGTTCAAATGGTAAGAACAATGAAAAGTGGCGTTGTAGGGTACCTTAAAATATCAACATTTTCCACATGACAGGGTAAATTTTCACTTTTCTACCAGAGTGGTAAAATTGTTATAATTTCTAAACTTAACATTGTCCTGATTTTTGTTGAGATCTAATTGTATGAAAATATTTATAATAAAACTGGTGTATTGCAGAAAACACTAAAACATATCAGAAGTGCATCTTTTATTAAAAACACCAAAAATAAAACACCAAAAAAAGACCTTTGCGTCCCTGAACACATGACACAAAGTTGAACCACACTGACCAATAGTCAAATCTAAGTGAATTATTCATCAGATTGGATTCAGTGTTCTCAAAATCACATAAGCCAATTTTTCCAAGAGCATCTTTTGTTTTATAAGCATTGGAAGAGAGTCTTAGGGGGGTTTGGCCATTCCTGGCCATGTTTTATTGATGTGATTATAATTGAGAATAATTGAAATACATACTTCTATGGATCAGGCAGTGTTGTGCCTGTAAGGAGACATACATCCTTGTCCTGTGAACTTGGTTCATATGGCTTAGCGTGGGCAAGTTCAAAGCCTGAGGGGTAGCCCAGCAGGCTAACTCCTCACAGAGGATTGATAATGCAGTCTTGAGAAGGCTGACTTTTCTTGAAATCTTGAACTGATGGTGCTAGGCCTTCCCTCTGGCATACAGGAGAGCATTTCTTTCACTTGAAGACAACTGACTGTAGATGTCACCCACCTCTATGAAATCCCTTCACTGCGACACCAAGGGCAGTTTCTTGCGGTAGATTTTCTCTGCCGTGACAAGTACTTGAGAGAAGTAAGTTTTGGCCTCATTCCACACTTGGCATTAAGGCCTGAGGGGGGAAGGAAACAGCATGGGGGAGTCAAGCCAGTCATGCCATGGCTCCAACAGGAAAGAGAGAGACAGAGAAGAAAGTGCCAAGGACAAGATCCCCTCCAGGACCATGGCCCCGTGCCTACTTCCAGCCAGACTCCATCAACCTTCATCCATGAGCACACAGGCCAAAATAGTATTTTACAAAATAATTGGGGGCTGGAGTCTAGCCAAGTGGTACATCTAATTTACATATGATTAATTTATTTTCAGAGCTTTTTTTGTTTGGTTCTGCTATTCAGCTGATCTCCCAGAGAGCCTTTGGGTCGGTGGGCTTTTTGATTGAGCAGCTTCCCTGATGCATCTATAAAACCCAAATCTCTTCAAAAGTCTGTATTGAGGATTTTTGCATCCCTCCCTCCCCTATCCTTTCTTTTTCTATGACCCTCGGCATTTTCTTAAATCAAAGCTTTACAGTAGCACTTGAGAGAAACCAGAACACTATCATTTCATCTAAAAAGATTGTTTCTGACCTGCCTAATGCCTAACTTTATGGGTCATAAAGACACAGTGAGATCTCAGCAGACTTTACCTCACAGGTTTCTGACTGTCGGGCAGGGTGAACGGTGCAGAGAGCTACTTACTGAGCTCACTCATGGGCACTTCTGCTGAACATCCAAGAAAACATAACCCTCCTTCCTATGTATGAAGAACAGTGTTTCAAAAATCGCTTCTGTCTGCCCATGGTCCTATCATACCTTCAGAACCAGCTAATCAAGGGAGACTGGGGCTAGTCTGGACATAACGACATTGGGCCCCCTCTTTGTCACCTGAAAATGGTAGTCAGGGGGAATAAACGATACGCTTGAAAAATATCTTAGTTAAGTCTGTGACAATACTTGACAATACTTCCAGAGGGCTCAGCAAGTCTTCAACACAATGAAACCTTTCCATCATTGCTCCATGTTTTCCTTCACTTTGGATTAATTTCAGTGGGACACAGTGGAATGAATATAGATTTGTTAACTAAACAGCTCTCTTTTTCATGCTGCCTCTGCCATTTCCTAGCTCTGTGACCTTGGCATGTTTATTTAACCTGATATGACCTCAAGTTCACCACATCTAAATTAAGAAAAATAAATCATTTAAGGTGGTTAAAATAATTAAATAACATAAGACAAAACTACCAATACTTCCTGGTTCATAGTATGTGTTTGGAATTAAGAGGAATGTTGGTCACTTCTTAAAATAAGAACTAAATGATTGAATCGTTATAAAATATAATTTGCATCTCACATTGTATACTTAGATACTAGAATGGTAGCTTGTTTTACTTTATCTCTTACTCTTCTTATAAAATACATTAATCATTTTAAAAGATCCTATTATTTGATATCCAGAAGGCAATGCCCTTAAAGTACATTTTCCCTGCGTTGAGAGGGGCGGCTCACACTTCACTTCGCTCTTCTACCAAATCCCTTACTGGCTCGTGGTTTTCTTGACCTCTAAGAACAGAAGGAAAACTTTTCCTGAATCATGAATTTTGATAGTGTGGGCAATTTGTTTATAGAATTCTTTGCCATTTGAGAGGACCATCCTCAGGTGACCTCTTTCACGTCACCAAACAAAGCAGAATGGTTCATATTACAAAGCAAGGATTGTCTTCAGTGATTGAGATGCATGTTGGTCATTATTAAGTTATTAATGTTTTCTCTTCGGTCATAATTTTGCTTAGTAATGAAGCTGAACTATAAAACTGATGTCAAATCTTATTTGGAATCTCTCTCTCTCTCTCTCTCTTTCTTTCTCTCACTCTTCATTTCTCATCCTTGTCTTTCCTTTTCTTTCTCTACACAGGTATGAAGACCCTCGAGTTTTTATTAGCTTGGATGCCCACTTGGATGCTCACGTAAATATAGAAATATAGAAAATATAGAAAAATAATCTTGCAATTTTTTTTGTTTTGTTTTGGTTTGGTTTGTTCTTTTTGGAGGTAGGGTCTCACTCCAGCCCAGGCTGAGCTCCCACTGGCCTCCGCTTAGAGTGATTCTCCTACCTCTGCCTCCCTAGTGCTGGGATTAAAGGCGTGAGCCACCACACAGGCTTAAGGTTTTGAAAATATAAAGTCAACTAGTTTACCCTTGTTAATTTCTGTCCCTATTGAAAATAGTGTTATTATCAGTTAGTTTTTTCTGCCTTTATTGCACATTATTGACTATGATCAAAAAATATAGTGTTGAGAAGCATTCCTATAACCATATTGGCTTTAAGTGAATTTTCAAATGATTAGTCTTATGAAGAAATGAAGGGTTTTAGACCCTAAATTTCCTTTATCTTTCTAAGTTTTGCAGGAATAAGAACCAAAGTTTTTGCAAATGGATTTCCAAATATATTTGCATCTTTATAAATAAATTATACCTTTAACTGATGACATTGGTGCACAATAAACTTCTACTTCATTTATATGGCTTTATAACTATTAAATATCACAAATGGAAATGAATATTATATACATATATTTATAACACATATATATATATTTATATGCACATTATATAGACATATATACTGAATATACATATATGTACACACACGTGTATGTGTACATATTTAAATGTAACCCTAACCCTAGCCCTATTTCTCTGGATGATGACACCTGCTTTCAGCTGTGTGACCCACATGAGTTACAGAATGGTGATGAATAGTTCTGTTATTGATTTTGCTGTGTCATTAAGATCCCATGTATTCAAAGAGACGATATTATAAACATCTAAACTCTCAGAGAATGTATTCACTTGAAGGCAATTTTCATGATCAACTTTTTAAAAATATTTTATTTATTCATTTTCAAGCAGAGAGAGAGAGAGAGAGAGAGAGAGAGAGAGAGAGAGAGAGAGAGAGAGAATGCACCAGGGCCACCACCTTGTGGGTCTGGCTTATGTGGGTCCTGGGGAATTGAACCTGGGGCCTTAGGCACTGGAGGCAAGTGCCTTAACCGCTGAGCCATCTCTCCAGCCCTCATGATCCATTTTTGTGGAAGCGTGTCACCTTCTGACCGCTCTCAGGATGGCGGCTGTCACTATGTTGATCTGTACTCAGTGGGTGAGTGGACTTGCTTTTTAATTACAGTGAGGAATCATTGGTTAACAATCCTAAAACGATCACCCACCACACGTTTCTGTACTTCTGTTTTTAAAATATAGGTAGATAGCATACGTATTTGGGATGCCATGTGAAATAACATAAGAACGTAAAGACGCTGATGGACAATTATGTTTCTTAATGTCAGGGAAAACATATGATCAAACTATCCATTTCAGGACTTCCCAAAGCAGAAAACCACGTGACTTCCTCTAGCGATTGGCTTCTTTGAGACAATACCTGGACCCAGCTCTGCCTCTGTCCCTTCAAACCTGTAGCCACGATGTGAGAGTCTGTCTCCACTCACAGTGGCCAGCTGTGGTGTCCAGATGAGAAATTCTTGTGGGCAGATGCACTTCCTGGAACATGGCCTCCAGCCAGATGCCTGAATGGCTCCTGTGGCATGTTGAGAGAGACCAGAGCTGCTAGTTAATTGATAGAGATATGTCACCATTGACGAAGGGGCCCCGGACCCATCCCAAACAATTCACAAGCTGTCTGACCAATGCTCAGGCGGGTCTGCAGACTCCATGGTTTCCCAAAGAACTGTCTCTGACTACATCCTCCTGCTAGTACAACATCTGTCTCTCGATGACGGCAAGAAGGCCAAGCCACAGGTCTCCAAGGACCCAGCTTCCCAGAACTCCATCCTTAGGACGCACGGCCCTGTGGAGCAATTTGATGATGAAAGAAGCCATCTATGATCTCTGCTATGGAAGCCTTGATATTTAGCACCCAATCCCCAGTAACCTGAACGGCCTGATGATTGGCTGAGTAGTGTCTTTCTTCTGTTTCCCTGAGATCTGATGAAGCCCTGAATGCTATTTTGACTGAATTCTAGACCAACCTGACCTATAGCCCTATTCCAGCTCATTCTTTCTGGACACTTCTGCCCTGTTATCTCTGCAGGGAAAGCCTACCCGACTCAGCTTCTGCAGCAGAAATCCCAGGCCAGCTTTGAGGCCGACATGGTCAAGGCACGGCCTGCGGCACATCCTGCCAAGGTGACATGGTTTCCAAACATGACATCATTGCCATGCCCTCCTTCAAGTCCAAGTACAGCACCCAGTTTGTAGACGGCTTCCCCAGCACCCCTCTGTGGTGCCTGCTGGAGACCTGGCCCGGAGGCAGCCAGCAGTCTGTCTGCTGAACGATGCCACAGCCATTGCTGAGGCCTGACCTCACTGGAACCCCAAGTTCCACCTGAAGTGTTCCAGGCAAGCCTTTGTCCACCGGTGTGTGGTGAGGGGATCGAGAAGGGGGAGTTCCCTGGGAAGCACGAATGTCAGGAGCCTGAGGAAAAGGAGGCAGAGGAATTCTCCATGTCTCCGCCCTGCAGCCAGCCATCTTCCCGGAGGTGCTGTAAAGTTTACTATGCGCTGACTCTCCCTGAAGTTTTCTTTTTCTTTTTTTTTAATATTTTATTTATTCATTTTCAAGCAGAGAGAGAGAGATAGAGAGCACCAGGGCCACCACCTTGTGGGTCTGGCTTATGTGGAACCTGGGGAATTGAACCTGGGGCCTTAGGCACTGAAGGCAAGTGCCTTAACCACTGAGCCATCTCTCCAGCCCCTCCCTGAAGTTTTCTGATTCGACTTTCTTCACTCAATCTTCACCACGTACTTTCAGTCTGTAGATATAATTTTTTATCTTATTTATCAAAATAAAGATTTAGTTTTTAAGAATCAACCAGTTGACGAAAGTCGAGGCAGTGCAAGGAAAGTATTGTGTTCATGCATCCATGGTAAGAGACAAATGAAGCATCCTCGGCTGGTTTTTCTTTCATGGGGAATGTTGTCTAAACTTTCCTCGAATCCAGACTCGTGATGGCGATGGTCTGACTGTAGGCGAGAACTCAAGTCTCCAGGAAGCCAGCTAGGAGATAACTTTGGGATCCCTCAGCTACGACCACAGTTACATACTTCAGGCTCTGTTGCAAGAATCAGAAATGACCTGAGAAGTTTCTTGGAAGAAGTTCTGATTTCCAGAATTATGATCGAGGACGTTCTTTATGGTCTCTAAGAATGCAGAGTGTCTCCTGACGTCTGAGATTCAGAGAAGCTTCCAGGGAGAGAGGCACCCCGAAGGTTAGAGCATCACTTCTCTTACAAAATTCACTCTCCACAGTTATTTCTGACTTCCACGTTAAGGATCTCACTCTGGCTTTGTTTTGATTTGATTTTTTTTCAGCATGTTAAGATCACATTTTAAGACTTTCATTGGCCTCTAGCCAAAAATAATAAAATTCTGACGTGATCTGCCTCTCTTTTGAAATGGAGAAAAGAGCCCAAGAGAATGTAATTTTAGATCTCACACATAATTTCCCATTCCCCTCCTATAAATCAGGCTTCTGTAAAATATCGAGTTCTACCATTCACATTTCTACAGATCCTAAAATTCCCCATTCATTTTCCCGTCTGCCTTCTTCCAGCAAGGAGATGTTAGCAGAGGTTGTTAAGCGCTGGGGTCGTCTGAAGGAACTGGCAGGACCCCAGCCTGTAGGACGTGCTGTCATTCTGCCAAAACTTTTATTACAACACTTGGCTAAGCAAAGTTTATGCTCACCGTCTTCCACTCTAGCGAAACCCGCGTTAACATTTTTGAGATATTTCTAGGTAAATAGCCACTCCTGCAAACCTGCTAATATTCCCAGTCTTTCCCAGCTTAACAGTTGGCCACATCCGGGTCATTCCTACCCCCAGCTCAAATCACCATCTTGCATGGATGAGATGAAGCCACTGTGATAGAGGGTTTTAACATTGACCTTAGTGTTCCAGTGAGTGATGGTAAGATCCATTCGTTAGCGCCCACCGTCTAATGGCTATTGATTGCTTTGCATATGATTTTTATGGCTATGTGTCTGAACCTGAGTAACAAACGTGGAAATGTGAGGAACTGGTCACAGGGATTCAATGTTAATGGTGGCCGGGAATGAATGAATGAATGAATGCGCTTGTTTACCTGAGTCATGGTCACTTCTTGGACTTGAGGTGAAGCCAGCAGCCAACAAGTGTGGGTTAAGACTGCAGAGCACGTCTGCACCACGGCTTGAAGGGTGTCACGGGTGGAAGCCGGGGACGCAAAGACCTACTCCTTGTTGCTCATATACACTTCTACTAGGATGTTTGTGAGGGAAGTTACTACCCCAACCCTCAGTCTTCCAAGGTAAATAGTCTCTTATTTCCCATCTAGAAATTTCCAGAACCCATGATAACACATGGCATGCAATATCAATGACTTTAAATAAAGTAGCTGACGCTCAATCAAATAGAAATTTACAGTGAGGGTTTCATCGCACAGATCCCAAGTAGAAAGAAAGAATCCTTGCCAACCCCAACATCCTATAGATCTTGCAGTGAGCTCTCAGAAAGTGTAAGTCTTAGTATTAAAACAATTTTTTTTAGGGCTGGAGAGATGGCTCAGCTGTTAAGGCACTTGCCTCCAGTGCCTAAGGCCCCGGGTTCAATTCCCCAGGACCCACATAGGCCAGACCCACAAGTTGGTGGCCCTGGTGCTCTCTCTCTCTCTCTCTCTCTCTCTCTCTCTCTCTCTCTCTCTCTCTCTCTCTCTCTCTCTCCTCTGCTTGAAAATGAATAAATAAAATATTTTTAAAAACAATTTTTTTATCTCAAGGAAGATGATGAAACAACGTAAGTCAATTTCCTTCAAGCCAAACACTTCAATTCCTTCACCCAAAAGAGAATCGAGTCACATAATTGTTTCTAAACCACAGCCTCCATCGTGGTAGACTCGAGAACAGAGAAATGAGAACTCGGAGGGGAAGACTTCCCCTCCCCACTAGCATGAGAAATAGTTGCCTGTCATTTTTCTAAGGAGGTGCAATCCTGGGGGCTGAGGAACCCCAGGCAGAGGCCACGGCAGCAATTGATAAAATGTAGAAAGTCAAACAGGCACCCAGGGATCATCAGGGTCTTATTCACTGGCCACGCGATAATGAGGCTGATTTCAGTGATAATTCTACTCCTCTGGCCAAGCTGCATGCAAGTCCCTCAAAGAAAGAAAATGAGTCCAGGGCAGTGATAAGCAAAAGCTGCGGGAGATGGATTACACTATACAAGTGATCGGAGCCTTGTCCACACTTACCTTTGCTGGCTGCTCAACGCCTCTCCCTCTGAATGAGGCCAAGGCGAAGATGGTGAGGCCCTCGGACTCAACCTCAACGTGAAGGAAGACGGCAAATTCGGATATTAACAGCGTGAATTTGAAATTAGAAACTTTGAGGAGGCTGCTGAAATAGAAAATCTTTGAATAAATATTCCATGATCACAAACCTGCCCATAATTTTGCTTTTAATGTTAACATGTCTTAGAAACTGCTTAAAATAGCAATAGCTTATACCACTTTATAGCTACATTCTCAAGATGATCCCTATATTTTAATTGGCTAATAATTCCAAAATAAAGGTCAATGAAATTATAGTGGAAACATTACAGCCTATGTGATTCATAGTCTCAAAATCAGAATGTACCTTATGGGACCATAAGCATCATGGTATTTTAAAAATTTGGAATCATTTTATTTTATGAGAAAGGTGAAATTCACCGAGTTTTAAAATATTTTATTTATTCATTTTCAAGGAGAGAGAGAGAGAGAGAGAGAGAGAGAGAGAGAGAGAGAGAGAGAGAGAGCGAGCACACCAGGGCCTCCACCTTGTGGGTCCTGGGGAATTGAACCTGGGGCCTTAGGCACTGGAGGCAAGTGCCTTAACCGCTGAGCCATCTCACCAGCCCTTCACTGAGTTTTAAAGATAACCCTTGGTTACTTTAACACTTCCCGTTCCACTAGATGAATGTATGATTTCAAAGATCTCTCTAGCCATATTTCAGACTATTTGATGTTTTTTGAAATTCTGCTACGATGCATTAAAAAAAGCCTCAAAGAAACTCATATGAAAACGTGAGAGGAGGGTGTTCTGTCAGTTGCTTATTAAAGAAATGCTCCCCGGAGGTCCTTGCAAGAGATGGGGGAAGCAGGAGAGGAAGGAGGGGACATGTCACCTGCCCTGCTCAGGCTGCCTCCTCTAGCAGCGAGGTTTCCACTCTTACACACTCGGTCACCATTGCCTCCCGTTGGGGAGATGGCACGTGAAGGGTCATAACCCTCTGATCTTCTGGCCACGCTGCAGAAATGCTCCAGTGACTCCTCAGCTCGCCCTCTAAGGAGAGTTGCAGGTGTGGGGCGTTAAGAACAAAGAACACAGACTCAGCCTGATCCCACAGGGTTCTGAAAAAGCCATCAGAATTGTCCCTGTAAGAGGCCATGAAGGCAGGTGCATAAAAGTGTCGTTCACCGTTTGCTCATTCGTCCAATGATCAATCTTACATGAATGCATGTGGGAATTGTCAGATTTGTAGTCTTTGTGTTTACATTTCACAAAATGGTACATACTATGCAATATAAGGCGAATAAAGAAGAAAAACGGAATCCAATATCTCACAAGCAAGGTGAGATAAATAACACTTTTTAAAATAGGAAGATATTGGCTTACAGGATATTTGTATATGAGATAAGATTATATTGTCAATTTTTCTCAAAACGATTTATAAATTTACTGGTCCATTTAAAAATGAATTTCCCTAAGGATTTATTCTTAGAAGTAGACAAACTTAATGAAAACACGGAATGTGAAGGATAGGTCTGGAAATAAGTAAACAATCTGAAATATATCAATAATTGTTAGAATTTTCTATATTAGAAAGCAATGGTCGCATAAAGCTATAACAATTACTGTCGTGTTGTGTATAAAATAATTTGAAATACATATTTGTGAAGCCAAAAAATTCCTGACAGTTATGCAAGTATATATTGAATTTTGTTATATAATGGTTAAGGCATTTATTGAATTGGCTTTAAAAAGTAATTATTTAATTGTACATTAAAATATGTCATCTATTCAAGACTTGCATGGACACAAGGCTGAGCATCTTTCTATCATGGATACAGGAGGGGCTCCTGAGACCCAAGCCTCCCCTACGGAGCTGGTGGCCAGCAGCAGCTGCTGGGGTAGATGACGTCATTCCTGGGGGTGCAGGGGAAGAAGAGGGGACTCACGGGAGCGGGAGTGGGATGAAAGAGGGTAATTTGGATTGTATATGAGCACAATGAAATTGTCAAAGGAGGGCTGGAGAGATGGGTCCATGGTTAGGATGCTTGCCTACAAAGTCTAAGGACCCCGGTTTGATTCCCCAACACCCATGGAAAACCAGATGCCCATAGTGACGCAATGCCAGGAGGCCCTATAGCACCCTTTCTCTCTCTGTCTCCCTGTCTCTCTCTCTCATGAATAAATAAATATATAAAATATTAAAATTGTCCAAGAAAATCTTAAAGTAATAAACAAACTTTGTGAATATCAGAATAAAATACTTTTATCAATGATATACTAAATTGAAGAAATTGCCAAAGCAAAGATGAATAAATATGATTATCACCACATTTTAACTACGAAAATAATTGTTGCTTATGCAAAGAAAGAAATACACATCACAAGTGAAGGGCTAACACCTCACCACTGTTAAGCTATTAACCATCAATGAGAAGGCACC
>PVHP010013387.1:8502-41142 GCA_004024765.1 Zapus hudsonius | reverse complement strand
AAAAAAAAAAAAAAAAAAAAAAAAAAAAAGTCATTAAAATGAAACGATTAGAGTACAGGAAAACACTAACATTCAATAAACACTAAGTGCCAGGGACTATTCTGTGTACATCACAGCACTTCTGTGAGGAGAGTACCTGTTGTTTTAGAGTCTATGCAGCAGGGCCTAGCTACACAACAAGCAGTGCAGTCTGGATCCCACAGTAGGCAGCATGATTCAAAGCCCCAGCTGTGCACCACTAAGCAGAGCTGCCTTCCCAGGGGAGCATCTGGCATCCCCCCTTTTCCACTAACACTGACAGCAAAGGAAGCACCATAAGTTTAAACACACACAAGAATGACTTTCCTAAGTTTTCATAAAACAGCAGTAGGCTAATGAAAATGTTACATAATTCTCTTCCCTGAACTTCTCTATCCACGGGATGGGGGAATCATCTCTAAATTTTTTTAAAAAAGCAATGGGCCTCATGTATCCCAAACTGGCCTCAGTAGTTTAGGATGACCACAAACTTCTGATCCTCCTGCCTCTACTTCCTATGAGTTAGTAGGGCTACACCACAGTCAAGTTTATGGTGTCCTGGAGAATCAAACCCAGGGCCCTGCACACACCAGGCAAACACTCATCAACTGAGCTACATTCCCAGCTTCCTCTAATATCTTGATAAAGAGCTAACAAATCTAACTTCTACTTCTTTACTCCTACTGCCCTCCCCAATACAGAATTAAACATTTTATCATGCCACACCACTTGTATAATTTACTAATAACTTCCAAGTAGCCAAAATGGATGTTTTCCTGAACTTGACTTAAAAAGTCTTAATATGATTCAGTTTCTGAACTGATATTTTGTCATTTTTCAAAAGTTTAATTAATTTACTTTTTTCTTTAAGTAGGGTCTCACTCTAGCCCAGGCTAACCTGGAACTCACTCTGAAGACCCAGACTGGCCTTAAACTCAGTGATCCTCCTACCTTTGCCTCCAAAATGCTGGGATTAAAGGCCACTATGCACAGCTTCACTTACTTTTGAGTAAGTAATGTATTTACATGCTCAGAAAGTATTAAAAGGAATACAAAGAGTCTTCTACACTATCCACTGAGTTTCTATCAAGTTAACTATTGTTAGCTCCCACTCTTCCAGAACTGATTTTTGCATACATAAGCAAATACAATTATGTGCTCTTAATTCTCTGTTCCCTTTTACACTACTGATTTCACTTAACATATCTTAGAGATCTTACCACAACATTATATAGTGTCTGCATCCATTTTAGCAACAGGTTTGATTTTTAAAACTTCTGTGTGTGTGTGCACATGTGTTGTAGCATGTGTTTGGAGCTCAGAGGACAACTTCAGGTGTTGGTCCTTGCTGTCAATGATGTTTGAGATGAGGTCTCATCTGATGCATGTGCCAGGCTAGCTGGCCTGAGAGCTTTAGGGATTACCCTGTACCCTGTATCCACTTCCCACCTCACAGCAGTACTGGAATTACAAACACATGCCACTGCATCCAGCTTCATGTGAGTTCTGAGGATCTGAAATCAAATCTTTGCTCTTCTACCTTATATAAAATGCTTTATCCACAAAGTCATCTCCCCAGTCCAAAGAAACAGTTTTAATGAGACAAGCCAAATACCAGATTTTACATGGAATGTACCTTTGCATAATCATTCCCTAAAATATACAATTCAGTAATTTCTAGTATATTCAGTTATGTTTTTATCTCAATTCCACAATATTTTCATTACCCCTAAAAGAAATCCCATACCTATTCAGTTACTCCATAGTTCCTATTCTACTGAATCCCCAACCCCACCCCTTCTCTTAGAAAACACTAATACTTTTTCTGTCTCAATATATAGCCTAAGTATTTAATTTAGTATATAATTATTTCTTTTAAACAGAATCAAACATGTGGCCATTATATAAAAAGCATTTGGAAATTTAGGTTTCTATCTTATTATAATATTGACAATCCTATATATGTAGAGTATCTTTTAAATAAGCAATTTCATAAGTTTTTTTTAAATTTCAGAAACCTTATACATGAAGCCAAGAAATGGTACATATTTATAATCATAGCACTTGGAATGATGAACAAAAGAATCACAAGTTCAAGGTTAGCATAGGCTACATAGTAAAGCCCCATCTCAAAAAGCAAACAAACAAAAATAACTTAGGGCTGGAGATACAGCTCAGTGGTACAGCATTTACATAGTATGTATAAGGACCTGGGTTCAATCCCTAACACCGTAAGAAAATAACTAAGACTATAATGTGCATATGCGACCCTTGAGAACTTGTTAAAATGCAGCTTCTGATTTAGTAGGTCTGACACAAGCCCTTAGATTCAGCCTGTCTTTTTTTTTTTGTTTTTCGAGGTAGGGTCTCGCTCTAGTCCAGGCTGACCTGAAATTCACTCTGTAGTCTCAGGGTGGCCTTGAACTCACAGCGATCCTCCTACTTCTGCCTCCTGAGTGAGGGGATTAAAGGCGTGCGCCACCACGCCCGGCCAGCCTATTTTATAAGCTGTCTGGGGAAGCTGTTGCTGCTGGTCCATGGATCACACTTTAAATGGCAAGTACCAGTATATCTGTAGGACAAATTCTCAAAGTAGAATCACTTGCTCAAAGGGTCTTTCCATTTCTGGAAAACTACCCTCTGTAAGGATTATACCAATTTATAATACCATATTGTGGCAAACTACCCTCTGTAAGGATTATACCAATTTATAATACCATATTGTAGGTTTTTTTTAAGCCTCATTGATCAAGAATATTGCCAAGCTCTCAGATTTTTCTGACATTTTAAAAGTTCTTTTTTAGTTCTGGTTTCTAGCTATAGAGTGATGTTAATAATCTCATACATTTGAAAGTTCTTTATATTTCACTTTCTGACTACTGCATCTTACTTGAAATTGTCTATATTTATAGCTTCTGTGATGATTCTCTTCTGGTAACTTTTCATACCTCACAGTCCTTTTTCAAAAGGTTTTCATTTCTAATTCAAAATCTCCTAGTCTAGGGCTGGAGGGATGGCTGAGCAATTAAGAGCACTTGCTTACAAGGCTTGACAACCCTTGTATGACTCCCAAGTACTCATGTAAAACCAGATGCAAAGAGTGGCACATGCATCTAGAGTTCAACTGCAGTGGCAGGAGACCCTGAAACACCGTAAGTGTTTTAAGAAAAATCTCCTGCTCCAAATAGCCTCCAGGTAGCCAAATTGACCTCTAAATGTTGACATTTATTATGACATTAAATATAACCTATGTAGTCTGATAACTCCCAAATCTGTATCTCTCTGAATTAAATTTACATATTCTAATAACTTCCTGATAGCTCTATTTGGATATTTAAACATTAATCTCAAGAGAAATTCCTTTCCATTTCCCTTATTTCTATAAATACTCCTCTAGTGTAGAAATAGGGGTGTCATTATTGATTTTTCTTTCTTACTCTCAAGTCCTATCTACTAGCAAGTCTAGTTTTCTCTTTGGAATCTGTTTCAACTCCCCTCACATACTCTATGGTGAATCCATAGATCAGGTAGATGACTATAGAACTCCCAAATTACTCAGTGAAGGCACAGGCAGTTGAGCAGAAACACCCTGAATGCTATGGCATATTTTAATAACTGTGGCTCCAGCTCTCTAGAGGCCAGAGTGGAACAACTGTTGTAATAGCTAAGATCAATTTCCCTAATTTCCAAACAGCTCTGAAGGCAGGGATAAACCCCCTTGGTTAAAAATGGTCTCACACTCCAGTTGCATGCCTATAACATAGTTACACCTAATTTTCTTTTTTTTCTTTTTCTTTTTTTTGGTTTTTCGAGGTAGGGTCTCGCTCTAGTCCAGGCTGACTATGTAGTCTCAGGGTGGCCTTGAACTAACGGCAATCCTCCTACCTCTGCCACCCGAGTGCTGGGATTAAAGGTGTGTGCCACCACGCCAGGCTCTATACCTAATTTTCTGAGACCATTTTGGATATGACTGCAATCTCTTGCTTCTCAGACTATAGCCACATTTACATCCTTTTCATCCCTCAAGCACAGCAGTTCTTTCTGACCTAGGAATTCTGTATACAAACTTACTTTGTAGGAACCATTTTTCATTTTTTTACTCCATTCTTTATAACACACTCCTTGGCCTTGAGGACCTATTTTAAATGCAACCTTCGTAGAGTCTTCCATGATCATCCCACCTAGAATGTCTCCTTCTGTTAGACCCCATCCTGAGTCTGGTTAGAGGAATTTATACCAAATGGTAACTACTATTTTATTTGCAAATGTTTTCTGTCTCTGAGTAAAATCTCCATGAAACTGAGGCCTCTTCATTCTCCAACTACCTATGCAATGTTAATTGACATTCTTCTACATCACGAAGAAACCTAGAGTCAAAAAAAAGGTGGGGAAGCTAGAGAGATGGCTTAGCATTTGAGGCATTTGCAGAAAGCAGAATGACCTGAGTTTGATACCCTAGTACCCACGTAAAGCCAGATGCACAAGATGACTGACGTTTGTGTCTGGAGTTCATTTGCAGTGGCTGGAGGCCCAGGCCCGCCCATTCTCTATTTGCCTCTTCCTCTCTCTTAAATAATAAAAATATTTTTTAAAAAAGGAAAAAGAGGGGCTGGTGAGATAGCCCAGAGATTAAGATGCCTGCCCATAAAGCAGAAGGTCTTGAGTTCAAATCTTCAATATACACATGAAGACAGATGCACAAAGTGGCACATACATCTGGAATCTGTAGTGGCTGGAGACCAAAAGGAGAAAAAAAAAAGGCCAGGTGTGGTAGGCACACACCTTTAATCCAAGCACTCAAGAGGCAAAGGTAGGAAGAGCCTTGTGAGCTTGAGGCCAGCCTAGGACTATAGTGTGAGTTCCAAGTCAGCCTGGGCTAAAGTGAGACCCTACCTCAAAAAAATCCTAACAAGAACCTTCATTACCAAATATATATGGACTGAAAATTCTACACTTGTAATCAGCAATTAAATTTCAAATAGGCTCCTCCCATGCATAAAAATTAAGAAAAAACAATTTCCCCAAGCAGTGAAATTACTCACACTCAATTCTAAGTAAAAGTTTAAAATAAAAGACTAGTTATGGTGACTCAAACCTGTAATCACAGCCCCATGTGAGGCTGAGGCAAGATCCATAGGAGTTCAAGTCTCAAACAAAAGCCAGGTGTGCTGGTAAAAGCCCTTAATGCCAGTACTTGGGAGGCAAAGGTAGGAGGATCAAAGTGAGTTCGAGGTCACCTTGAGATTACATAGTGAATTCCAGGTCAGCCTGAGATAGAGCAAGATCCTACCTCAAAAAACAAAACATTACAATTAAAATAAAGGATGAAGGACTGGCTCAGTGGTTAAGGTGCTTGCCTGCAAAGTCTAACAACCAGGGTTCAATTCCTAGTACCCACATAAATCAGATGTACAAAGTGACACATGTACCTGGAGTTTTTTTTTTTTTTTTTTTTTTTTTTTTTTTTTTTTGCAGTATCAGGAGACACTCAAAACTCAGTATTTCCTTCTGGTCTCCACATGCATGCACATAGGCACATGTATCTGTGCACACACACATGTATATACTACACACACACACACACACACACACACACACACACACACACACACACACACACCACACCACACATGCTGTACACATGCCTACAAAATGAAATAAAAAGCCAATTGAAAACAAATCTAAGGAAACATAATTAAAGAACATCATGCAAAATTAAAAATATTTTTAAAAAAGAAGAAGCCTGAGGATGCTGTCGTGGTACATGTCTGTGGTGCCAGCACTCAGGAGACGAAGGCAGCAAGGAAAGTGCCGCAGTTTCAAAGCCTGGCAAGGGGTCCACAGCAAAAGCCTATCTCAACCTCTGCCCCCTGAAAGAGTCAACTTTTTTTTTTTTTTTTTTGGTTTTTCGAGGTAGGGTCTCACTCTAGTCCAGGCTGACCTGGAATTCACTATGTAGTCTCAGGGTGGCCTTGAACTCATGGCAATCCTCCTACCTCTGCCTCCCGAGTGCTGGGATTAAAGGCATGCACCACCACCACCACCCCCGCTAAGAGTCAACTTTTCATATTCCATAATAGCCCACCTTAGTTGCTGAGGATTTTCATGGATACCAACTACCCAGTAGTGATCAGATTTTCCTTTGCAATGTTCTCTTGTGTTACATATGGGAGTCCATGTATAACCAAACCCTCTGTTAAGCATTCGAACACAGCCTTCAGAATCCACATAACAGGGAGTACCTAAACACCAACAAAAAAGAAATCGCTTGTAGGTATAGCTATGTATTGATAAATAAATCTTATTGCAAAAATATAAACCAAGAATTCAACTTTCATTTTAAAAACAATAAAAGGGCAAATCAGGACTACTATCTATAAAATTGCATAACTGCACAGACCTAACTAAAGAAAAGGAGCTGCACGTGATAGGGCTAAAATTTACCCAAATAAAGAGACTTACAGCTTCAGTGAGAACTATGCCACCTGTTAGACTATGACGATCATTGTTCTTGGTGGGTGGGTGGTTTGCAAGATAGGGTCTCCCTCTAGGCCAGGCTGACCTGGATTTACTATGTAGTCTCAGGTGGCCTCAAACTCACAGCAATCCTCCTACCTTTGCCTCTCTAGTACTAGAATTAAAGGTGTGTTATCCAACAACAATCATTTTAAAGCCAATTTCAATTTTTTGAAGTTTGAACATATATCTGAAGGCTCTTGGTTAAGAAAGACTTGATAAAATTACCAGGACCTAATGTAAGATGATGTTAATATTTCTTGGGTATTCTTTTTCTCTTTCCTTTCTTTGATGGCCTTATCAATGTTCTTCCCCTAAGCCATTATAAGAAAACAGGTAAGCAAGATTGTTTCCCACCTAGTCTGCTCCTACTTCAGGAAGTAAAAATCATCTAACATTTCCTCATGGGCTAGATCTGATTGTTAACAGGGAAAAGAAAAACTTGTAGAAATGGAAGGTACTAATGGTGATTAGGCATAAATGACTAAAACAACATGCCAATAAAAACAAATCTGAAGATAGCTGACATTAAAAATGAACAAATTTCCAAGTAAACAAATTGATAAGTGAAGATCATGAGTCCACAATAATAGAAATATGTAAACCCTTGAGAGTTAACAAGGCTTTAAAATAAGGTGCTCCTCCATGTCTTTCAAATCACCTGTCAAAAACCACCATAAATAAGTCTGTAATAGGACTGGCAAATAGAAATATGAGCCACAAATATAATTTTTAGTCTCACAGTTGTTCTTTTTAAAGAGGAAGAAATCTTAAATTTATTCCAATCTGAACAAAATATTACCATTTAATATGTAATTAATGTAAAAGTATTAGAGATTTTTCAATACTTTATTTCATACTGACTTTAAAATTCAGTTATACATTTATAGTATCTCTTATATCTCTTATTCAGATTGGCTCATTGAGCTAGGAACTCAATTGCCATGTATGCATGAAAAGTTTTCACATATTTTATTAAGCTAGGTCCCCTAAAAATGACCTCTTTGGATCGTGGAGTTTCATGCACATGTCACGGAGCTATTGGAAATGTGAAAAGAGAGAATCAAATAAAACATTCAGAATATGATCGATCAATGTTCAAAACATACATTAACAATTACTTTCACGTGTGTGTGTGTGTGTGTGTGTGTGCATTCTAAGTGGCTCAATAGCCACATGTGGATAGTGGTTACTGTAGTACACATTATAGCACTAGAAACTTCCTAATTTATATATATAATTTACTGGAAAAGACACAATATTACCAATGGTTTGTATCTCCTTTTTGCTATAGAATGAATTAATACTAGAAATATATAGTTCCCTTTGTAGGTATTCAAATTAAAATTCTCAGAAAAAATTTTATATATAAAACATGACTACCATGCTTATTAACAACTGCAATTTCAAATGCCATATAAAAATTGAGAAATTTAAATGTAAAATAGAGGTAATTATCTTTAAAGAAACTAGCACTAAAACATGATTTTTATTATTTTTGAGGTAGGATTTCATTCTAGCCTAAGCTGACCTTCACTCTGTAGTCCCAGGCTGGCCTCAAACTCAGTGATCCTACTAGCTCTACCTCCAAAGTGCTGGGATTAAGGCATTCACCATCACACCCAGTTTGAAAAAAAAATTTTGTTGTTTATTTTCAAGTAGGGTCTCACTCTAGCCCAGGCTGACCTGGAATTCACTATGTTGTCTCAGAGTGGCCTTGAACTCATGGGATTCACCTACCTCTGCCTCCCAAATGCTGGGATTAAAGGTGTTACCACACCCAGCGAGAAATGTTTTTAACATAAAGAAATTTATCTTACCTTCAGCTGAAAACCCAACCCATGTAAGGTAGGATTTCCTTGTAATAGGAAGAGGGTCACCATGCAAAATTTGCTTTTTATTTTGCCCCAGCTCTAGCAGTTGAACTCCCAGGCACTGATCTCCATCAAATCCTGTACCTAGAGAGAACATATACATGTAAATCAGACAGCAAAGGTTATTTAACCTTAACACAGTCTGATCTATATTCTGTGAATTAATTTTGAGATAAATTCTTAGATGAGCATTAGTATTATTGCTATCCACATTTAGACATATTAGAAGCAGAATACCATGTTAAATGGGCTATTTATACAAAGTGGTTATAAGTGGTCATTCATGCACTCAAACATTTATAGAGCATGCAAAGAAAAACAGGCATTCACCTTGGCAATAGGGCTACAATGGTAAACAAAGTCACTGTTGACATGAAATTCATTTTCAGGTAGAAGACAAAAAAATAGGACGGGCAAAAACTGCTACATATGAATTAAAATGTGATATAGAATGCCAGAGTGAGTGGTTCTTTTATACTGAATAGTCAAGTTATACCTTTTATGACAAAGTAAAATTTAAGCTGAGATATAAAATGAAAGCTGGAGTCAGCCATGCAAATGTCCAGGGAAAGCACACAGGGTTTCTTAAACTTTTTCTACTCATCACCTCTTTTTGCACAAGAAAGTTTTATACCACCTCAGGTATGTAAGTATATAAAAAAGGCATACAAATTAAGCATCTACTGAAAATAAGTTATGAGGAAATTTATTTTAAAATAATTCTTTGGTTTATGTGTAATTTTATGGTTCATTAACAACAGAACATGAAATGGATTTTTTAAACCTTCTTTTGTTTCAAGGCAGATGGGCTTTGAACTTGAGTCTCATGCTTATATTTCCCAAATGCTAAGATTACAGATGAGTTTCATCATACCCAGTTTATTCTGTGCTGGGGATTGAACCCAGGGGATCAAGTATGCTAGGTAAGTACTCTACCAAATGAGCTACACCTCCAGCCCATGTTAATTTTCACATAAAGAATTAAAAGGCACTTGCTGGAGCTAGAGATGGCTCAGCAGTTAAGGTACTTGCCTCTGGTGCCTAAGGCTCCAGGTTCAATTCCCCAGTACCCACATATGCCAGACCCACAAGGTGGTGGCCCTGGTGCTCTCTCCCTCTCTTTCTATTTCTCTGCTTGAAAATGAATATTCTTTTTAAAAAGGCACTTGTGCCGGGCGTGGTGGCACACGCCTTTAATCCCAGCACTCAGGAGGCAGAGATAGGAGGCTTGCTGTGAGTTCAAGGCCAGCCTGAGACTACATAGTGAATTCCAGGTCAGTCTAGGCTAGAGTGAGACCCTACCTAGAAAAACAAAAAACAATAAACAAACAAAAAAAGGCACTTGCTGGCTGACTCTATTGACCAGCACCCACATAAAGCTGAATACAAAAAGTAGAACATGAATCTGGTTTATTTACAGTGACAAGAGACTTCTCCCTGGTACACACATGTACACACACACAAATAAATTTAAAAAAAATTAAATCTGAGCTGAATATTTGATACTATAAAATGTACCTTCAACCTCTTTCAGAACCCATCAATACTTTGATTTTAAAATTGTTAATGCTGAGAACGCTGCTTCACATTAATAGTATATAAAATGGCATAAGTATTTAAGGTTATTTCAGAAATTTTAAGAAATACTTTCCCAATTCTCAAGCCAAAACTCATTTAACATTTTAAAAAAATGAAACTCAAGTCAAATAGCAATTTTTAAAGTCAAGCATCCTACGCAGGCATGTCTTTAATCCCAGCTCTTAGGAGGCTGAGGTTGAAGAATGAATGCCTGTGAGTTCAAGGCCAACCAGAGCAACAGAGTGAGTTCCAAGTGAGCCTGGGTTACAGTGAGACCCTGCCTCAGGAAAAAAAAAAAAAAAAAAAAAAACACAAGAATTAGACTGAAAGAGTAGTTAAGAGGCTACTCTGAGTCTGACATGACTGGGGTGTCACTAAATGAATGAAACAACAGATTTGGAACTGACACGATGACATGACTACTGGTACAGGTGATATGGACTGAAGATGTGTGGCATGAGCAGGTGGAGCACTAGAATGCCATTTACAGAAGTGAGGAAACCATATATGAAGTTTGAAAAAAATCCAAGGCTTTAGTTTTATGTCCACATCAAGTATGAGATGCCTATTAAAATACTACATGCACATTTCAAGTGAACAACTGGGCATGTATACCAATTTAGAAGTCATGGGCATGTATTTACATGTTTTGATTAAAAACCCACAGAGCAATTTCTTAAACTCTATTTTCTGACCTATGAGTCATACATAATATCAACTTAGAGTTGCAAACATGTAGAAAAAGTAAAATCAGAGTAAATATTGTCTATGAGACTTGAAGAGTATATAAAATGTCAATAGAGAATCTATTTTTTACTGTGGCTATGTTATCAACAGACTGAAAAGTACTCACCTTCAGAAAGTACCAGAGAAGTGACTAACTCCAGGAAAAGGTCAGCATAACAGGAGACAAGAAGTGTGTGTTTGGGGGAGGGGGTGGGGGTGGGAGGGATATCACAGATACAAAGAGAATAAAAGTATTTCCAATGGAAATATTTAAAACTAAAAACAAGGGCTGAAGCAATGGCTCAGTGGTTAAAGGCACTTGCTTGCAAAGTCTGGCAGCCCAGAGTTCAATCTCCCAGTACCCATATAAAGCCAGATGCACAAAAATGGTGTATGCACCTGGAGTTCATTTGCAGTGGAAGGAGGCCCTGGTGTATCCATTCTCTTGTCTCTATCTCCAGTAAATAAATAAAAAAGAAATAAAACAGCAAACCTAGATCAGCAATATTTCTTTTTATTTCTTTATTTGTAAGAAGAAAAAAGGAAGAGAGAACGGGCACACACCAGTGCCTTGAGTCACTGCAAATGAACTCCAAATGCATGCACCACTTTGAGCATCTGGCTTTATGTGGGTACTGGGGAGGGGCTTTGCAGGCAAGCACTCTAACCCCTAAACCATCTCTCCAGTCCTAGATCAATAATTTCGATACCACAGAGGTGAGGAATGAAGACAGAAGATGAGGTGAGAAAAGGCAGCAATTTTTGAAAAGTGATATTCATTCACACCTGTTGGATCTTCCTCACAAGGAAATATAGCCTGTTTTTGAGGTATTCAAACTGAAGAAAGATGTGCTTGCCAAAAGATAAGGTTTGCACAAGAAAGGGACTAGATTTTACCTTGGAATTCTCTCAGTGATACAATCTACAAACAAATGTTCTCATTTTCCTTGTCAATGAATACAATTGTACTGATACAAATACTAAATAAAAATTTAAGAGTATAATCCAAAACAAAAAAGAGAACAATACCAACCAAATTGTGGCAGAGCTCTCAATGGGCAAGAATAATTCCACCTTTATACTCTGTATGAGATCTTGTCTGTAGGAAATTAGACCTGTTTGAAGGGAGCAAGGTGTCACTGCAAAACCTCCACTATCAGTCAACTGTGATGCAAAACAAAATGTTTTCTGGGCTATTGCTTAATGCATTCTTCTGTTTCTGTAATTAACTGTTTGCTTGCTTGCTAGAGCCAGGGGTGGGGATCTCGAGTTCTTGTTCTTCTGAAATTAACTCTTGTTTTTGTATGGTTGCAATTACTGGACTATGAAGTTGTAAAACAAACTCTTATGGTTTTTCTGTGTAAATAGGAGTCCTGAATGTAGTCGCCAGTTGGCCAATAAAGACTTCTTTCTTACTGCCATTTTGGTGTCCCAGTGGTCTTCCCTGGGATATCCCACTGATACATTATTACGAAACTGCTCAAGTAGTTTACATTTTACTTTGTAAAATTACAAAAGAATGGGAAAAAAACCTACCTCTGTGATAAACAATAAAAAGCTGTTCTCCATATCCTGCTATTGACACCACAGGCCCGGGAAGACTGAAGACCTCTTTCTGAACACCTCCAATAGTAAACAGCCGAAGGAGTAAGGCACTGGTGGCAGCGGCAGCCCATCCCTGACCAAGACATATGACTTCAATGTCTTCATCCGGGGGCATATCTACTAGCCACTCTTTGCTGGAATCCCAAGAACTGAAGTGCAGGCAGTGAAGCTTGCTAAAAATTAAAGCAAAGCAAAAGCAACACAACATTTTTATATCTAATTATATATATGTGTATGACATTTTAATATCTAATTCATCATGATAGTAAGAGTTTGGTTTGATATTATTATTAGAATTATTTTTTAAAGAAAATTATATGGGGCAGGGATATAGCTCAGTGGTTAAAGGCACTTGCTTACAAAGCCTGCCAGCCCAGATGCCATTCCCCAGTACCCATATAAAGCCAGATGCACAAAGTGGCATATGCATGGAGTTTGTTTGCAAAGGCTGGAGGCCCTGGTGCACTTGATTTTCATTTTCTCTCTCTCTGCTTGCAAATATAAATGAGCAAAAAAAAAAAAAAAAAAAAAGAGAGAGACTATTAGAGAAGAACCCAGCTATGATACCCCCCACACAATAGTGTTTCTTTACTAATAAAACAAAAACAACTCAATTTATTCCGCATGTGTTCCCATCATATTTTCTCACTCTTCCCTATTTTTACTTGTGTGTGTGTGTGTGTGTGTGTGTGTGTGTGTGTGTGTGTGTGTGTGTGTGTGTGTGTGTAATGTGATGTGCATGTATATGTGCCCATGCAGCACCCGACACACTCACTCACCTTTGGCAGGAGTCACTTGCTCTGTGGTGGCTAGAATGGAGCAGGTGAACTGCTCCATCACTTCTCTACCTGGTCTAGTTTTGAGCTGGAATCTCTTTTCTGGAGCTTATGGGGCTCCAAATATTCTCCAGTCTGTGCTACACTGTGGGACTCAAGTTACAGGTGCGAGTTATCACCTGTTTTACCAAGGAACCAGAGAGTTGGACTCGGGCAGTCTCAGGCCTCCTCAGGCACTCATGCTTGTGTGGGAAGTGTACTTAATTGTTGAGTCATCTCTCCAGCTCCTATCATGATATTTTCTATCTCCTTTGACTTATCTACTTGTCTATCTATCTAGTAAAACATGTAAAGTCCAAAATCTATTAAGTAGAAACAGAAAACTAATAAATAGTATATTTTGGGGAATGATTTTCCTTTTCTAAATTTTGTTTTCAAATGGAGATATCAAATCTAACCTTCAGTGGAAAGCAAAACAAAACCCTACATCAACAGTTACCCATGGCTAGGAATGAACTGTAATGAGATAGAAAACATTTTTGGATAATAAATGAAAATTGGGCCAGGTGTGGTGGCGCACGCCTTTAATCCCAGCACTCGGGAGGCAGAGGTAGGAGGATCGCCGTGAGTTCGAGGCCAACCTGAGACTACAGAGTAAATTCCAGGTCAGCCTGGGCTAGAGTGAGACCCTACCTCGAAAAACCAAAAAAATAAAAATAAAAAATGAAAATTGGTATTATAATTGTAGTAGTGGTTACCTAAGTACATATAATTCTGTCAATTCATCAAAGTGAATACTTAAAAACAGGCACATTTTAATATATTTTATGCCACAATGAAGTAAATTAAAAAAAAATTTTTATTTGAAAATAGACAGAGAGTAAAAGAGAGAATAGGCACACTGGAGCCTCCACCTGCTGCAAATGAACTCCAGATACATGCACCACTTTACATGTGGCTTTACATGTATACTGGGAATAAAACCTGGGTCATTAGGCTTTTCAGGTAAGCATGTTAACCACTGAGCCACCTCTCCAGACCACAATGAAGTAAATTTTTTTTTGGTTTTTCCAGGTAGGGTCTCACTGTAGCCCAGGCTGACCTGGAATTCACTATGTAGTCTCAGGGTGGCCTTGAACTCATGGTGATCCTCCTACCTCTACCTCCCGAGTGCTGGGATTAAAGGCGTGCACCACCATGCCCAGAGAAGTGAATTTTTAAAAAGAAAGTTCACAAAGAAAAGCAACTAGAAGGATACACAAATAGTTAAAGAGTAGTTATACCTGAGAACAAAATTCAGAAGGGAACTTTCATTTTCTAAAGTCTGTATTTTTTTGCAATGAGTTTTTGTTACACTTATGATAATACTAACAATATAAAAATTATAATTTTGATCTGTAAAAAATGCAGTAAGAAAGAATTAAAGCAAAATAGATACATGGTCTAAGGTATTGGTATGCTGGTGTTTGTACAAAACTCTTCTTTCTGAAATTTCATACTATAAAAGATATAATTTGATCTAACAGTTCAACAATACCAAATTCTTCCTAATAATTTACCTTGGTAATTCATCAGTGCTTTGACATGCCAACAAAACAGCATCGTGGGAAAGAGTCGCCACAGTGTAATTCAAAGCGTTTGATAAATGTGTTGCATGGTGTATGGCGGTATCGTGGAATTCCACATCTATGGCATTGTCTTGCTCATCATTATAACAGCGAATAATTCCAACAGAGTTCCACACCTACAAATAGGTAAGACTAAATAAGAAAAACTGATCTCCTAAAGCCTGTATGCTACCAGAGTATAAGTTAACAATACTATACATTCAATTGGTATCAAGGTATAAGTTATGGGAGCTTTCACGTATCACCTAACTCAAAATACTTTGAGATAGCGGTGGTGACATCAGAGCCACTAACTATTCTTTTCTTCATAAGAGGGCACATACTTAGCAGATGAAGTATTTTAGCATTTGAAAAATTATACTGCTATCATTAAAAAAGTACTTTAGAACCAGAAGTGGTGGCACATACCTTTAGTCTCAGTACTCGGATGGCAGAGGCAGAAGGATAGCTGGGAGTTCAAGGCCCGCCTGGGACAACAGAGTAAGTTCCAGGTTAGCCTGGGCTAGAGCGAGATCCTACCTCGAAAAACTGAAAGAGAAGGGGGAGAGTTAGTGTAGCTGCAAAGTTTACCATGAATCTGTGAGTGAGGTGTATGGGTGTAGAGCTTGGCTGGAATGGCTTCTGTCGAGGTGTCGGCATGGGCCCATCATACAACAGCCTTTGAGATCTTACAGGAGGTAGACTGTGAGCGCTCCTTGCTTGATCACTTTCCTCTTCCTCTTTGAGATTAGTTTTTAGCAGCGAAACATCTATAATACAAAGAATTATGTGAAACACAATTACCAATGACCTAGAAAAAGAAAAGCATTACAGAATCTAGTGATATTCTTATTTTACTTAGTGATAACTGACACTACCAGCCTCTTCCACTAAAGAGACATAGTGATAGTACAAAAACACTGCTGGGTAAAGTGAATGGGACCTTACCATATCAAGGCAATGGTCCCAAATGCTTAGTAGTCACTATATCGTTTCCTATCACCAACTTACAGTAAAACATACTGACTTTATAAATCTTGATTCTTTTTAAAAAACATTCTAATAGCCAGGTGTGGTGGCATGCCTTTAATCCCAGCACTCAGGAGGCAGAGGTAGGAGGATAATCATGAGCTCAAGACCAACCTGGGACTACAGAGAAGAGTTCCAGGTCAGCCTAGGCAAGAGTGAGATCCTACCTCGAAAAAAAAGTTCTAGGACTAAGGAGATGGCTCAGCAGGTAAGGGGGCCTGACAGGACCTGAAAAGCTCTAAGTTCCATTCCCTGACACCCACATACAGCTGATTGTAGCTATACATGTTTGGATAATGGCAAACAAGACCTTAGCAAGATGACTAAGAAGATTCCATTCAGAGCCTGGTATGTGGGAGGCAGAGGTAGGAGGATCACCATGAGTTCAAAGCCATCTTGAGACTACACAGTGAAGTCCAGGGAGACTTCAAGGGAAAAAAAAAATCAAGTGCATCATGGGAAGGAATGTGCAAAAGAAAAAAAAATTACATAACCCAACCCTATCAATCAGAGGACCACCCAAACTGTGCCCCTAGCAATGAGCTCATCCTCCCCTAAAATTCTATAGGGCAACTCCAGATTACTTCCTGGATTCCTTGAGTAATGTAATCCCACTGTCCTTTTCCAGGGTATTCAAACATTTACTATCAATTTGCTCTTAATAGTTTTTTTCAGCTCAACTACTTGTGTGTGCCTTTCTTCAATTCTTTGACAACCCTCCCCCAAAGAACCTAGAAATACCCAGTTAGCCAGAGACAAAGAGACCACTGGTAACAAATCTACCTGTCTTCCATATAAAATATTACAAAGAATGCAATGCCACTCTTTTTACTATTTTTAATTAAAAATTATTCATGGGCTAGAGAGATATTTCAGTGGCTAAAGACACTTGCTTGCAATGCCTGCCAGCCCAGGTTCAATTCGCCAGTACCCATGTAAAGCTAAATGCAAAAGTGGCACATGTATTTAGAGCTCATTTGCAGTGACAAGAGGCCCTGAATACTCATACACACATTCACCCACTCTTTTGTTTGTTTTTAACCCATTCTTTAAAAAATATTTTATTTGAGAGAGAGAGGGAAGCAGACAGAGAGAAAATGGGCACACCAAGGCCTTCAGCCACTGCAAACGAACTCCATACACATGTGCCACTTTGTGCATCTGGCTTTATGTGGGTACTGGGTAGTTGAACGGGTCCTTCTGCTTTAAAGCCAAATGCCTCAACCACTAAGCCATTTCTCCAACACAACCAACTCTTAAATTAAAAACATTCATTGTTACATGAGTATATTAAAGTGATAATTTTTATTTAATAATCTTTATGATAGAAATATACCTGCATAAACAAATGTTTTCTTTTTTAAAAATATTTATTTGCAAGCAGAGAGGGATAGAAGAGAAACAGAGAGAGAAAATGAGTACATCAAGTCATCCATCCACCACAAACTCCACATGCATGTGCCACACAAGGTATCTGGCTTTATATAGGTACTAGGGAAGCAAACCCAGGTCATTAGGCTTTGCAGGTAAGTGCCTTAACCACTGAGCGTCTCTTCAGCCAACTATTCTTTCTTTAGAGGCCCTTAAGATATTTTAAGAGCATAAAGGACTCCTGAGATCAAAACATTTCAGGACTATAAATTATAAATTCGTAAGATTTAAATGAGAACAACTCACCACTATACACTGGCATTACTTGATAAGGTTTGACTATTATTTTAGTATGCAAGGTGTTGCAATAGAGACTTTATTTGAAAGTTTTAAATTATAATTTCAATTTCTTTAAAAGGTATAGTGCCATTCAAGTTAACTATTTCTTTCAAATTAACTTGTAGTTTGGATCTTTTAAAGATTTTGTTCATTTTATCTAAGCTGTTGAATTTAAGGGCACAAAATTGTTCCAAATATTCTCCTGTTATCCTTTTGACATCAACACTAGTGGTATCTGTCAGAAATGAACATTTTAGCAGCTACATTTAAGAAATACACAAGAGTAATTGATTTTAATAGCAGACTACACTTAGAATAATATTTCAGCATAAACTCTATGAGACAAGGCTAAGACATTCTACATTCTATTTTTATACTCTCAACTTGAACTAGCCACACTTTACATGTTCAATAGCTATATATGACTAGTATATTAGTAAGATTAGTAAAGGGAAAGCCTCTTCATTTTTTTTTGTTAATAGCCTGTGTTTTCTTTTTCTTGATCAATCAGGATAGATCCATAGATATTACTATTCTTTTCAAATAACTAGATTTTGGTATCAACACCTTTCTCAGTAAGTTTTCCTTTTTCGTCTTGTTTGTTTTGAGGCAAGGTCTCACTCTAGTTCAGCCTGGCTAAGAATTCATAGTCATCCTCCTATGTCAGCCTCCTGAGTCTAGGATTACAGATCAAAACCACCATGCCTAGATCCCATAGTTAGTTTTTTTTTTCAATATATATATTTATTTGCAAGGAGAGAGTGAATGAATGGGCAAATGGGCACACCAGGGCCTCCAGTCACTGCAAATTGCTACTTTATACATCTGTCTTTAAATGGGTACTAGGGAATCAAACTGAGGTCATTAGGCTTGGCCAGCAAGTGCCTTAACCGCTGAGCAATCGCCCCAGTCCCTCCATAGTTTTTTATTGTTAATTTTTATTACTTTCTTTTTGTAGGTAGGGAGTTCAATTTTTTTTCTTTCTTTAGTATGCTAAAGTGCAGACAAACCATTGATTTAAATCTTTTTTAACATAAACATGTTGAATATAGCTTTAAACACTACTTTAAGTGGACATGGTGGCCTCCATTTAGATTACTACATGCAAAGTCAAATTCATACCAGCTGAGTTTTCATCATTGTTCAGGATGTGAATGTGCTGTCCAGGACCACCTGAATCCAGCATGAGGCCGTCATTCTCCTCCTCCTCAATCTCAGACGCTTTGTCATGTGGAAAATCTCCACCATTGCTTGCATCATCTTCATCAAAAAGATTATTATAATCCATTTCCACTCTGCTAGGCACCTTAACAAATTAATACATACTGGAAAGTTACTCAGAAAAGTTCAATTATTCAAAAGGCAGTTCTCATGTTTGTCTTTAATGTGGTGCTGAGGATAAACCCAGCTCCTGTGCATACTAGGAAAATGTTCTCACACTGAGGTATATTCCCAACCCCAAAAGCATTTTTTTTTAAAAAGCAGGGTCTCAATCTGTAGCTCAGGCTGGCCTTCAGTTTAATCTACTTGCCTCAGCCTCCCACGTGCTAGGATTATAAGTGTGAGCCACAATGCCCAAATATTTGCTTAAGATAAGGTTTTCCTCCTGTATCTGATGCTGCCTTTGAACTCCTCCTGATTGTCCTGCTTCTACCACCCACATGTTAGGAATTGCCACCTTGTCTGGTTCCCAAAAGCAATCTTCTAATATACTTATAAACTCTACCAAGTAATCAAATACCTGTGATATAAGAATAATTAGGGCTGGGGACATGGCTCAGTCAGTAAAGAGCCTTCCATGCAAGCATGAGGATCTGAGTTTAGATCCCCAAACCCAACATAACAGCCAGGTATGGTATGGTTCTCAGGAGTCTGAGGTAATGAGGACGAGGATCACCATGAGTTTAAGGCCAGCCTGGACAACAGAGGAAGTTCCAGGTCAGCCCCGGCTAGAACGAGATCTGACCTCAAACCCCTCAAAAAGAGAGAGATTTTTATCAATAAAAAGTTAAAATATGATTTGATGAATTCTTAACTAAATGCTAAAATACACTTAACTATTCTAGCTATAGTCCTAAAAGTTTATGAATTGACATTAGCCAAAAATGTTTTTTTGTTGTTGCTTTATTTTTGTTTTTCAAGATAGAGTCTAGCTCTAGCTGAGGCTGACCTGAAATTCACTATGTGATCTCAGGGTGGCCTTGAACTCAAGGTGGCAATCCACCTACCTCTGTCTCCCCAATCCTGGGATTAAAAGTATTTGCTACCATGCCCAGCTTTTTTGGATTTTCTAAATGCATTTATGGTGATGTCTATAAAATGTTAACCAGTGTTAAAACAGAAATATGTGCTTTGACAAAGAAAAGCACAACAGTGAATGAAAGCCAATTCCAGATAGGGTTAGATATTTCATAAGTGACATATGAATGGAAATAGATTTCTGAGATGGGGGGGTCTCACTAAGTTACCCAGGGTTCCCTTGAACTTACTATGTAACCCAGATAGACCTCAAATTTGCAAAACTCCCGTCTTAACCTACTGAGCAGCTGGGATTATAGGAATGGTCCTCCATGCCTAGCTAAGAATTTTTTCTTCTTTCTATTTTTAATCAGTGTTATACATAGTCAGGGCAAACTGAGTTAGTTGTAACTCAGCTTTCCTCCACTGAAGGCTTCAGATTCAACTTTTTGAGAAGCTGCTTTCTAATCATCTATTAGCCTCCATTTTTTTAAAAAAATTGTTTATTTGAAAGCAAAGGGTGGGGAATTGAAATTTAAAAAGAAAACAAGGTAGTTTATGTGTTTTACATATCTCTATAAATGCAGAAAAACATATAAGGCACTGTTCTAACATAAACACATTACCTTACTATTTGACATCTCACTGAAGGCACAAACATTTTCTAGAAGTCCAAGGTTTCCTTCTGCATCAGTGTAAGATATTCGAGCTGAAGTAGGATGCCATGCCAGGCCACAAATTGAATAACCTTTCTCATGTTTCACCCTAAAAATTATAAGGTGAGCTCTTAAAAATACTGCAAGTTGGTTTGAGGATGTTACTGAATGGTAAAGCACTCATATAGCATTTATTCAATTCCCAGGACTACAAAAAAAATTATATAATATTAACAACAATATACTGCTGCCAGGCGTGGTGGTGCACGCCTTTAATCCCAGCACTCAGGAGGCAGAGGTAGGAGGATCACCATGAGTTCAAGGCCACCCTGAGACTACATAGTGAATTCCAGGTCAGCCTGGGTTAGAGAGAGACCCTACCTCGAAAAACCAAAACAAAAAAAAGAAAAAATAATATACTGCTAAGAAAACTATAAATAAATTGCACACTTCTTTAGGTTTAGGTTAAAAAAAAAAAAGGTTTCTTTGTTTGATTTTTTTTTGAGCTAAGGTCTTACTCTAGTCCAGGCTGACCTGGAACTCATAGCGATTCTCCTAGCTCTTTCTCCCCTTTGCTGGGATTAAAGATAAATGTTAATTAGAAAAGATTAAGTGGCTTTCACAATGTAAGAGCTATTCTCATTTTGATTAATAGTCAACTTTGAGGGGTTGAGAGATGGCTCAGAGAAGAACAGTTGCTGAAGAAGCATGCAGACCTACTTAGCTTTGATCCCCAGCACCTACATTAAGAGGCATGGCTGTGCACACCTGTTACCACAGCATTGAGGAGGTTGGAGACAGGAGGAGCTCTCTAGTCAGTCAATCTCACTGAAAAATGGAGTGCGTTGGGTTCAGTGTGAAAATGTGCCCCATAGACCTATGTGTTTGAATACTTAATCCCCAGTTGGTGGTACCGCTCAGTAAGGTTGTGGATCCTTTAAGGAGGTAGAGCCATGCTAGGGGAAGTGTGTCACTGGGAACTGGACTTAATGTGTTATAGCCTGGCCCTTCTTACTTTTTCAACTTCCTCCCTACTAATGTAGTACTGGCTTTTTGATTTTGCCATGCTTTTCCTGCCATGAAATGAGCAAAGAAGAACAAAATACTAAACCATACCTTTCCACGCATTGTTTGGTTTCCACATTCCAAATTATAATTAGACCATTAATGCTACCTGCAGCTAAATACTGTCCACAGGGAGACCAGGTTACTATATTGAGGGGCTACAAAAAAAAAGTTAACAAGTAGCAATGTTGTATAATTTTAAACTTCTCATTTTATTAATCATATTTAAATATTTAAGTCCCTAATCTATATTATTTCTAGTTATGTTCGATAGACAAATAAGAAAGCATGTTTAAGCTTTCATTTACAGTAACACTCAACTATTAGCAGCTATATTATTTTGTTTGCTATAAGACAACTATACCCACCCCGTTTTAAAAGTGAAATATGAGAATGTTACCATCCTGGAAAAAGACTACAAGGCATCCTCTTTGCACTCAGCATCACTAACACAACCAGTAAGTGAATGACCCTCAGTAAATCACTGCTGATCTAAGCCTATGTTTCTTTACTTGCACAATACATGTGTGAGAGTATAGACCAATAACTCTTTTTGCTCTAAAGTTTGAGAGACACAAGAAAATGACAGATGGTAAAACAGATTAATAACCCTTCTTCCTCTAAAATTCCAGAGTCTATAACAATAAACCATTATTGGAACTCATTTTACAATAAAATCACAATAATAAATTGATTTAATTTTTGTTAAGGCTAAATCTGACTTCTTATAAATTTTCTTATCAAATCTTACAAACAAAAAAGGTCATATAGTAGAGATAAAGATATCACCTTGTGTCAATCTAGTGTCTGGTTACAAAGAAAGTGTGGGATGACAAAAGGCTGCAGCTGTTCTCCATTTCCCATAATTTTAAACTACACTATATTTACTAAAGTATGTATTAAATATTACCTATAGCTACTGAAAGTGTAATTTACCTGAGAAAGGAGACTATCTGAAAGATCAAATGGATTATTCCAAGTTTCTCTTCTGTACAGCTTCACAGATTTTTCCACAGGAATTGCTAGTAACTTTGGAAAGACAAAAACTTTCATTAAATTAAATTCGTAAAACAACAACAACAAACAAAAACAAAAACCAGCCGGGCATAGTAGTACATGCCTTTAGTCCCAGCACTTGGGAGGCAGAGGTAGAAGAATTGCTTTTTGAGGCCACCCTGAGACTACATAGTGAATTCCAGGTCAGCCTGGGCTAGGAGCAAGACCCTATCTTGAAAAACCAAAAAAATAAATAAAAACAACAGAAAATTAATCTTTACAAATTTGAATTTCAACTGTAACTATGAAAACTTGGAAAATGAGTTAAAATTTTGATAAGAAAAAACTGGTATCTTAAGGCTAGGAAGATAGTTTAACAGGTAAAAAGGCACTTGCTTTTTTAAGCTCATCAGCCCTAGTTTGACTCCCAGATACAGCCACCTACAAAGTGGTGCATGTAAGTGTCCCACACCTATGTGATCCCAATATGCCTAAGTCACTGGGAATAGGAGCTAGACTGGTACACACAGAGAGTGGGGAGAAGACCCCATCTCCAATCAGGTGGAAGGAGAGGATAAACATTCCAAGGCTGTCCTCAGATCTTCTCACACAGTGGCATCCATCCATCCATCCACAAACACCACCACACACATGCAGGCATGCATACATACACACAAGTATACACACATACATGCATACACAAACATTAAAAATTGGCAATCAATTGCCTGCAAAAAAGAGAACCATTAGCTACTAGTATTTTTTAAATACTGTTTCTAAGGAAAACTAACCTTAAAAAAAAAACTAACCTTACATCTAGAAACTGACCTCATTTACTAGAAAGAAATAAAGAGCTGATCTAAAAATTGTTTCATTAATGGAAGGAAATCACACCAGAATACTTTTATATCTTGAGGAAGAAATGAATTAATTTACTGTCACATATTTCCCTGAAGAAACAGATTAAAAAAAAAAAAAAACTGAAGTGAAGGGATACTGCTTTATTGCCAAAATGCATGCTTAGCATATACAAGGTCCAGGACCAAAAAAAAAAAAAAAAAAAAAAAAAGCCCTGAGTATGTTTCCATGCTTATCATTCCAATTTTAGTATATATGCTGCCAAAGCAAGCACGTTTTTCCATGTTTATAAGAAAAAATTATGTTGTTTATTAATTTTAAGTTAACTAATTGATGTTTTGAAAGTAAAGAAAAAATATATATAAATTCCATTAAGTTTAATTACTACTTTAATGAAGATGAACACTTAAAAGTTCACATGAAAACCATGTGTAGCAACACATGCCTATAATCCCAGCACCTGAGAAGGGAAGGCAGAAAGATCTTGAACTCAAAGCCAGTATGGTCTACATAGCTAGACCCTGTGCCAATTAAATAAAAACAAAACCCAATCAATGGTAACTCTAAGCATGGATCGTAGAGGTATATTTAGTATTATTTTTGTATTAACAAACAATAGCACTCTCTCTATACCTACTATTTGATAACTTAATGGGTTTTTTTTTTTTGGTTTTTCGAGGTAGGGTCTCGCTCTAGTCCAGGCTGATCTGGAATTCAGTCTCAGGGTGGCCTTGAACTCACAGCAATCCTCCTACCTCTGCCTCTCGAGTGCTGGGATTAAAGGTGTGCGCCACCACGCCAGGCAACTTAATGGTTTTAATATAGCAATATATCCTAAAGATTATTCTACAGGAGCACCTAAAGACATACCTTATTTTAATAACAAGAGAGAATTAGACCTTCAGGAACACCAAAATTTATTTAAATGAACACTTAAGATGTTTCTACTCTTCTACAATGGTATGCTTCTAGTTATTCATATTGTTATTTGATATAGAGGTGTATATATCAAATATACACCTATAAGTAATAGTGAGTGATCTATTCCAATCAAAACTTTCAAATCTTTCCCACACTGTATATAAACTGTTACAGAGTTGTTGCATTAAGCATGAGCTAAAAAAATAAAAATAAATTTTCATGTAAAATATACTTCAAAAAGAATCTTCAAAGGGCTGGAGAAATGGCTCAATGGTTAAGACACCTGCCTGCAAAGCCTAATGACCCAGGTTCGATTTTCCCAGTACCCACATAAATCCAAATACAGAAAGTAGAGCATACATCTGGAGTTCATTTGCAATGGCTAGAGGCCCTGACACGACCATTCTCTTTCTCTCTGCTTGTAAGTAAGTAAACAAATAAATAAATAAACTGTTTTTTTAAAAGAATCTTCAAGAAGCTGAGAAGTTTCTTAAAGAACGTTAATAATTATTTGGCTTGGTATTCAAAAATATATAAAACAAATGAAATTAAATATAAAAATTATTCTTACATTAAAAGTTAGCATAGCCGGGCGTGGTGGCACATGCCTTTAATCCCAGAGGTAGGAGGATCACCATGAGATCAAGGCCACCCTGAGACTACATAGTGAATTCCAGGTCAGCCTGGGCTAGAGTGAGACCCTACCTCGAAAAACCGAAAAAAAAAAAAAAAAAAAAAAAAAAAAAAAAAAAAAAAAAAAAAAAAAAAAAAAAAAAAAAAAAAATTTGGAATAAAGTTAAAATAAGTGTCACTTACCTTCCCATTTTTTGGCTGCCAGGCAAGTCTGCAGATGGATTTTGCATTTACCACATCACTGCATTTTTGAAGTAGTGGCCAACTAACAGCACAAGTCTGATTTTTTTTTTTTTAGAAAAAAGAAAATTTTATTTCCCTTTATCAAAATTTCCCCTAAAATACATGCAGAACTGAATATACTTAGTAGTTTCTTCCACTTGATATGTTTCAGAAAAAAAGCAACTTGTGCACTTTATTATACTGATTAGCCCTTCTGATGTATAAGGAGTATAAATCTTTAAGAGTATTTTCTGCAAATAAGCAAACATTATACTCACTTAACCATATACACAAAATACCCTCAATATATCAAAATTCAGTATCATCAAAATTAAATAAAAGAAAATGCTGGGCTGAGGAGATGCTCAGTGGTTAAAAGCCCTTGTTTGCAAAGCCTGTTGGTCCAGATTAAATTCCCAGTATCCACATAAAGCCAGATGCACAAAGTGGTGCATGTGTCTAGTTCATCAGCAGTGGCAGGAGGCTCTGATGTGCCCATACTCTTTCTCTTGCAAATATTTTTTTAAAAAAACAATGTCTAACTATCAAATGCTAATGAAGCAACTCAGACCTAAGTGGTTCATGAAAGAGGGGAAGAAGCTGTGGCTACTAAGGTTGCATCTGTGTGGGATGTTTCTCTCATCAGCCACATTTAATTTCTATAAATGATTAACTGAATGCCTTAGGAAGACTTAATTGTTTCCTGTAGCAATCTGGAAAGCATTTTCTTCATATGACCTTTACAACTTAAACCTGGTTGAGTCAGAGTGAGTTGTCTATGTGACTCTAAATCAAGTGTAACCTCTCTTATTTTTCACCAACATCTAACACAAGGCCTAACATGGTAGTTATCTTGTAAATATGTCAGAATTGCCCTATTGATTTAGAAAACTTAAAAGTGAAATACAAATATATGGCTCTCTTGATTAGGTGTAAAGCAACTAGTTTTCAACATATTTATACATGAGGTTATTGTGGAATCCTAAATACCTAATACTACTCAAAGAAACAAACTGTAAATAAAAATGGCTATTTTGGCCCAATAATACATCATGTAACTCCCACAATATGACAGAAATGGTCAAAATGTTTTAAACCTAAATTTACTAGTTTTCCTACCTGATCTGAAATACGCCACACTCTGACAGATCCGTCACAACTAGCTGATGCCTGTGGGAATAAACAACACATTCTCTGTAATTTACAGCCACAATTCCACAGGAAAATTGGTTCAACTGATTCAAACAAATAACCCAACGATGGGGCGAAATTTTTCTGCCAATTTTGTTTTAAACACAATCAGGAAACTCAAAAAGAGAAGGAAAAAAATAATTACCAGGAAGATATCCTTAGGATCAAAAGAAAGACTTAAAACAGGGGCATCATGTCCTCGAAATGTTTTCTGCTGGCTGTTATCCACCACTTCCACAAGCTTGATGAGAAAATCACTATAAAGAGTAGAAATAGCTACATGAATAAATACCAATACAAAACCTCTCCTAAAAGCTACAGCTCAGCACAGGATTGCTTGCAAAAGCCTGATGGTCTGGGTTCATTTCCCCAATAGTCACATAAAGACAGATGCACTGAGTAGAGCATTCATCTGGAGTTCATTTGCAGTGGGAGGAAACCCTGGCATACTTTCCTTCTTTCTCTTTGTCTCTTTCAAGTGTGTGTGTATAAACATTAGTAAGTGCTATAATTTCTTTATAGCAATTTGCAAAATCTGCCATCCAAATTTAACAAATCACATTGTCTTTTTTATTTATTTACAGAGATACAGTGAGAGAATGGGCACGCCAGGACCTCTAGCAACTGCAAACCAACTCTAGATGCATGTGCCACTTTGTGCATCTGGCTTACGTGGATACTGGGGACCTGAACCTGGGTCCTTAGGCCACTGGAGGCAAGCACTTTAACCAATGAGCCATTTCTCCAGCCCCACAAATCACCTTTTCATTTTGCCCAATGTAAATGCTAAAAACACAAGTTAAGATTCCCAATTATGTTAAGACACAAGTATTTCCTAAATGGCTTCTTTAGATACATTCTAAGCTTCAATTCTTTACTAATCTAATTATAGCCATACTCACTTAAGAAAGAGTACTATATATTAAAAAAAGAAGAGTACTATGTATTATTTCACTTCATCTCAGCAACTCAACCAATTCCATTTTCTTCTAAGAAAAACTAATATCAAGAGATTGGACAAGTTCCAGGTGTAGACTTGACCTAGGACAAGCTTTAAAATTTGTACCAGGCTATAACATTCCTCTCAATTTTTCAGAATTTATTGAAAAGATTATAAAAAATATATATTAAACTATTAAATGTGTTCATAAACATTTTAGAAAGACATATATTGTACACACACATATATTTATTTATATTTTAAATATTTTATTTATCTGCAAGCAGAAAGAGTGGGGAGAAAGAGGGAGAGACAGCACATTGATGCACAAGGGCCTCTTGCCATGGCAAAAAAATGCCAGACGCATGCGCCACTTTGTGCATTTGGCTTTATGTGGGTACTGGGGAATCAAACCCAGGCCACAGGCTTTGCAACCAAATGCCTTTAACCGCTGAGCAATCTCTCAAAGTCCAAAGCAATATATTTTAATTCACAAAAACACCACAGGCTTATCCTCAAAATCCTTTACTAGATATGGAAATATGAAATAAATGGACAACAAATGAAGCCTTTGTCTTCTCCATATCCTTTTCTGCTATCAGGGCTCTACCTTGATCCAGCAGCAACCTTAGTGCCATCTGGACTAAAGACCACATGGTTTGCATTTGTAGTGAAGCGTGTCAAAATGCCGTCTGGAACTCCTTCAGGAAATGTGTGGACTTGAACAGTGTTGTTAGAGACTGCAGTGACCAATTTTCCATTCTGAAAGAAAAATGGTAAGGTCTTATCTACATGGGTTTGATTACAGAAACTTAAATGTTCTCTGAATAAAAATTTTTTAAAAAGGTAGTACACCATGGTATTATAAATCCAAATCAGTTGATAATGCTATAATGAAAAATCCCATCAAAAAACAAAAGGCCTGCTGAGTGTGAGTGTGGAATGCTTAACTTCTAAAGTCCTTCTAAAAACATCTCTTCACTCTCTTAATAATATACATTTTATTCCCATATGTTTCATACAAAATTTTTAAAGCATATGAAGTATGTATTTATAGACAATTTTATGAAACATTCTTATTTTCTTGACCAATTATTTAAATTATCTAGATAGTGAATATCTTAATCTATTCTGCTATAACTATAGAAAAGGGACTTCCCAGTGTTTACCAGGGAGTGACTTATGGGATGGTGACACAAAAACACAATCTCAGACAAAGTTTGTATTGAGCAACCTTATAGGAGAAGCATATAGTTGAAATGGGAGCTCATCTTTCATTAGGGAAAGTAAATCTGTTTACTCTCAAGGTTATAGATAAAAAGTTCATGTAATAGGTATTTATTAAGGAACTTAAAGAGAATACATCTGGGGACTGTTTATGAAGGCTAATCAAAGGAGTTTATACTTGAAGGAGAGTATGGACTTAAAGAGAGAACAAGGAGGAATGGTACTGTATGCAAATTTAGCAGAGTGTGGTCAATGTGTCAGCTTTTCAAAGGACAGAACAGCAACGAATAAAGACAGAATATATAAGAGTAATGAAATGCATCTGCTGAACATAACACAGACTGGAGAGTTTACAAAGAATATAAATTTCATGGCTCATGATTTTGGAGGCCAAGAAGCCCACAATCAAGGGAATGGCTGTCATGGGGGAGGACCTTCTTGTTTCATCCCATGGCTGAAGAGCAAAGGAAAGACAATGAACTCATTCCTATAATAACAAACCCACCCTCATAATAATGACATTAATCCATTCATGATGGCAAAGTCATCATGGACTAATAGTCTCTCATTAGGCCTACTTCTGAATACTACTGTTTGGGAGATAAACACTTGCTCTGTTTAGTGGTGGGGGTAGAGTGCATATTTAAGCGACAACAGTAAGCAAAACACTGAGTTACAGGAAAAAAAGGTCATTTAAACTTTTCTTAAAAGTATAATTTTCTTGTATGTACTTCAATTAGTTTACCATTAATATCCAATAATCAACTTTAATAAATCTTTTAATATTTACTTTAAAAGATCTAATCATGCTATGACACTAATATATGTCCTATTATTTCACCAGAAAAACAAAAAAGAAGCATTTAGCTGGATGCTTGTAATTCTAGTATCTAGAAGGGATTATAAAGGCAGGAGGATTATAAACTCAAAGATAGTCTTGATTATATAGTGAGTTCTAAGCCAGCCTAAGCTACATGAGACACTGTCTCAAAAAACTGAAAAGAAAACTAGGTCTGAAGGTGCAAACCTGTAACCCCAGCACTTGGGAGGAAGACAACTAACTCAAGGCCATCCTCAGCTATAGAGCAAGTTCAAGGCCAGCCCAGGTTACATGAGAATTTGTCACAAAAAAAGTGAAGATATATCTATATTCAAAACTTCTATTAAACACATTTTGTCCCAAGCATACATTTCACATCAATTGATATAACTATTGTTGCTACTACCTTCAAAGCACATGAATATGCCTTTTCTCCAACATTAATGGACTTAGGGTCATCATCGTCCAAGTCTTCCCAAATCCTCACATCACCATCACTTCCACAGGTCACAATAAAACTGTCAAGGAAACACATACATTAAAAAGTCACCCGGCTTCAGTAATATTTTTGGGAATGCTACCTTTACAAATTTTGAAACAAAATATTACAATAAATAAATATTTAAATAAAACATTAGCTAATATTTTCCTCAATAAGCCTCAATAACAAAGACTGTTAGCTTTCTAGTCTATAAAATGAAGTTTAATGTTCTTCCTTGACAGAAAATTATTTCTTAGGTGCTGGATTTGGTAGCGCATATGCTAAAATCGGAACAATACAGAGATTAGCATGGGCCCTGTGGGAGGATGAGACAAAAATGTGTAAAGCATTCCACATTTTTTTCCTCAAATTTCAAATTTGTAGTCAAGGAATTTTTAAAAATAAAAATTTTATAATTCTTCAAAAATTATTTCCTAGTATTAATGGAAGAGTATGTACCGGGCCTTTACTTGATGTAGGCAACTGATGAAATGAAAAAGAAATAAAGACTGGGGTCATTTGGATAAACTTAAAACCAGAGTAAGGAGCTAGGACCCTCTTCTTCCTAAAGTACAGAGTACCACCACAAGTCTGTTGGCTCAGAATGTTCCTGTTATGTGCAGTTTGTTATCTAAGCCAGAACTTTTACTGTAAAACATGTTAGCATTAGTTCCATGAAAATTGGCTGGAATGGATTTGGCAGATTTAACAGGATAAACACACAGGTCTTAGTAAATACATGCAATGAACAGAATTCTTACTTTAACATACATTCAAACTGAGAAATGACCAATGAAAACTCATCTCCCTTTTGCCAATCTTTTTTTTTAAACTCTCATTTTTATTTTATTTGCAAGCAAAAGAGTAAGAGAATGGGCCAGGCCATGTTGGTGCATGTTTTTTTTAATCCCAGCACTCGGAGGCAGAAGTAGGAGGATTGCTTTGAGTTTGAGGCCAGCCTGAGACTACATAGTGAATTCCAGGTCAGCCTGGGCTAGAGTGAGACCCTACCTCGATTAAAAAAAGGAAGGAAGGAAGGAAGGAAGGAAGGAAGGAAGGAAGGAAGGAAGGAAGGAAGGGAGGGGAGAGGGGGGGGGAGGATACATTAGGGCATCTTGCCACTGCTAACAAACTCCAGACACATGTACCACTTTGTGCATCTGGCTTTATGTGAGTACTAGGGACTTGAACCAGGGTCGTTAGATTTTGCAATTAAGTGCCTTTAACTGCTGAGCCATCTCTCCAGCTTCTCTCCCCTTTTTTAAATGCTAGACATCAAATTCAAGGACTCCCATACAACCTAGGCTAGCCTCAAACTCACTATGCAGCAGAGTTTGTCCTTGAACACCAGATCAGCCTGCCTCTACCTCCCAAGAAATGGGATTACAGGTGATGCCACTGTATCTGAATTCCAACAACCCTTCCCTTTAAAAAAAAAAAAAAAAAAGGACGTGTGTGTGTGTGTATGTGTGTGTGTGTGTGTGTGTTTGGAAAACAGAGGACAACCTCAGGTGTTGTTCCTGAGTAATTTTAACTTTAAACACAAATAACTATACATGGCTAGTAGCAAGCATTGGACACTTTAAAATTTTCAGTTATTTTAAAATAATTTTTCTCATTTTTAACTCCAGGTCTTCTAAAGCAAGTGTGAAAAGCTACTATTAAGGCTGGAGAGATGGCTCTATGGTTAAATATGCTTGCTTGCAAAGCCTGATGGCCAGGGTTCCATTCCCCAGTATCCACATAAAGCCAGATGCACAAAGTGGCACATACATCTGGAGACTGTAGTGGCAAGAGGCCCAGGCATGTCCATTCTCTCTGTTTCTCTTTCCAAATAATATTTTTAAAATATTTATAAGAAGAATATGAATGAGAATGGGTGTGCCAGGGCCTTTAGCCACTACAAATGAACTCCAGATGCATGAACCACTTTGCGCATCTGGCTTTATGTGGGTACTGGGGAATAAAACCCAGATCCTAGGCTTTGCAGGCCAGCACTTTAATACTCTATCATTCACTCGCCTGTTTTTCCTTGCAACAAAGATATTACTTACTCCAGAGCTTGTCATTCGTTAGCCCCAGAAATTCTCTGCCCACAGGACAAAGGTGACAGATGTGTGTGGTCACGCCCAGATATTATATGTGGATTCAACAGATGACTCAGGTGGTCTCAGGAGCCCTCCAGCCTTTAAGCATGTGAAGGAAATGCACTTAATCGCCAAACTGTCTCTTCAGCTCAAGCAAAACTTTTAACAAACTGGTATTAAACATACAAAATTTACTATTAACACTGAATGACCTACTTTCTCTGTGTACTAGCCATAACCAATAATTTTTTTAAACCCCCCCCCCCAAGGTAGGATCTTGCTCTAGCTCAGGCTGACCTGTAATTCACTATGTTGTCTCAGGTTGGCCTCTAACTCACTGCCTCCAGGAGTGCTGGGATTAAAGCCATGTGCCACTAGGCAAGGCTAAATTTTAAACCTTTTTGTTTATTTGCTTTTTACTAAGTTTTAGACTTTAGTTACATTTTTTTTTCCGCTACAGATTTCTTTTGTCAGCTAAATTTTGAGAAAACATCATTTTTCAACTGGGAGTGGTAGCATATGTCTATAATCCCAGAATTTGGGAGGCTGAGGTAGGTGAATTCTCTGGGCTACAAAGTGAGCTCCAGATCAGTGAAGGACCTATGAAGGACCAGAGAGACTCCCATCTTGGAGTTAGAAACTATTTTCTAACAAAATTCTGCTTAATCTGACCATATCTTTTCTTTTTTAAAAAATATTTTATTTATTCATTTTCAAGCAGAGATAGAGACCATATCTTTTCTTTTTTTTAATATTTTATTTATTCATTTTCAAGCAGAGATAGAGACCATATCTTTTCTTTTTTTTAATATTTTATTTATTCATTTTCAGCAGAGAGAGAGAGAGAGAGAGAGAGAGAGAGAGAG